>JABFFI010000935.1:0-12433 GCA_013623725.1 Fusarium robinianum | reverse complement strand
TGGTGGGCAGGCGGAGCGGGGGGCAGGGGTTGAGCCGATGGATGGATGGATAGATGGAGGACTTCGTATTTGGGGAGGCGGACGGGTAAGGGTTGGGGGACTCGGGGGTGTCTGTGGGAGGGAGGGAGGGAGATACCCGTTGTGGGACTGGACGCTGTAGCTATTCAGAGGCGCGGGAACTGTGTGATTATTGTCTGGTCTGATGTTGATACAGATTGCTATGTCTTCCCGTGGCTTCCGTCTCGTATTCTAGCCGGTTTGACGGCAACGGAACTCGACTCCTGCCTACAGTCAGAACAACACCATCACAGCACGTTACGTAGGCCCAAGTTCCCCTATGTTCCATACCGCTTCTTCTTAAGCTACGCATTCATCAGTACACAGAATCTATTGTCTAGATGTCGAGTATAGACTACAGCATAAACTCACGCGCAACAACGAAGCAAAATGCGCAGTGCTCCGTAGAAACTAACCACCACACACCATCTTCATCTAAACCTGGTACACCAAAATCATATTAAAGGCAGTTTCCCAAAGACACGAATCTCCCTCTCACGTCTCACAATCTCAATCCAACTCAAACCGCAGACATGGGACAGAGTCTCACAACCACGAGACTAGCGCGTGAAGATGCCCATCCTCACCAACACAAGCCGACCCCCTCGTACCTCGAGTCCGTCCCTGTATCTCCTTCAAGCCTACCAACAGCCCCTCACCCCTTCAAGCTTTCCCACACGCCGTGTCTCGATCGTACAGTGCGCCAACGGGACCCCTGGACCTGCATCCTGCAGCCACCCGCTCGACTTATCCCCCTTCACCTCCCGTCTTTCCACGTTCCACGGGTCTCCACAACGCATTCTTGTCTCATATTCTCGGCGCCCACTCCGCAATGTGTCGCACAGACTGTGTCAATCAGAAAAGATGAGTGTCCTTGGCAGGGGAGCCGGGCTAGGTCCGCGGGTCATCTTGCAGCAAATGCCCAGCCACCGGCAAGACTGGGTAAGCACACATATCCCGTTGATGAAAATGGTGTGGACGGAAACTTGCAGCTTAAAATTCTCGTGTTTTTGTGTTTGCTAGTGACGCGCGGATATATCGGCAGTGGGAATAGTCCTTCCCGTCCGTCTCGAGAGCTCAACTTTTAGCCCAACAAAAATACAAGCCAACGGAAAGGGAGCAGTCCTCCAAAGTCCTGCGTCGATATGAAAGTCAGGGAGGGGCAAAAAAAGGCACCATGTCGAGTCCTACCACACGGCCCGGTTGACAAAGTGAATAGTCAGGCGGTCAATAATAGTGAAATTGGGATTCGGTTGCGAGACAAAAAAGGCTGGGGGCGGACACACGTCAAACGGTAGCCCGGCAGGATGGTCGCCAACCGAGACTAGGTGTCAGACATTGGGCACGTTAGTGGGACTTTTGAAGATATCACAGCCGATTTGGTCTTGATGACATGTAGGTTGCGGTCTACAGGTTGCGAGCCAGATAAGCTGGACTGGGTGGACTGAGATACGGCGTCGATTGCTAATATGTTAGCTATTTCGGAAATGGACGCTCGATTAGATGATACACAGCGAAGAGGGACCGGCAGTTATTAAGGACCACTTTGTGCTATTGTGGTTAATTATGTAGTGACATGAATGATATCATCCCAACACACAATCAGTCGTCATGTCTCATTTCTTTTTCTCCTTTCACCTCATCGAGACGGTTTGGCCATCTAGATGGAGGCTCGCAGGACCTTGAAGGCGTCCTCTCGAGAGCCATTGAAACGGGCCTCGGCAGTCTTCCAGTTGATAACCTTCCAGATGTTGTCAATGTAAGCGGCCTTGCCGTTGAGGTACTGTACGAGAGAGTTTGTCAGTAAACGGTCCTGCCTTGGGCCATGCCGTAGCCACGTGCTACGACGTAGTATCTGTATCAACTCACCTGCAGGTAGTAGGCATGCTCCCACATATCGATACCAAAGATGGGCACCTCGCCTCCCACAACGGGATCCTGGTCCTTGGTGGTCACGATGCGCAGACCATACGAGTCCTTGACCAGCCAGCCCCAGCCACTGCCCTGCAGACCCAACAGGGTCTTGGCCATGGCGGCCTGGAAGCCCTCGAGGCTCCCCCACGTCTTGGCGATCTCGGCAATCAGAGCCGGTGCGCTCTCGGGGTTGGCGTTCGAGGAGCTAGAGGGGCTCAGGTTCTCCCAGAAGAGCGAGTGGTTGATGTGACCGCCGCCGTTGAACTTGATAGCGCCCTGCAGGGCGATCTGGCCAGCAATGTCGTTGGAGGAGGTGGCGGTGGAGTACGACTTTAGGGCGTTGTTGAGGTTGGTGACGTAGGCCTGGTGGTGCTTGCCATGGTGAAGCTCCATGATCTGGGAGGAGATGCTGGGCTCGAGGGCCTAGGTTGAGGGCATTCGGAGTCAGCTGAACTCTTGAGGACAGTGGCAAAGGAGATCGAAGCTCACATTGTAGGCGTAGGGCAGCGCCGGCAAGTTGTAGGTTCCGACAGACATTGTGATGATGGGTGAGAGCAGCTAGTGCTAGACAAGAATGGATGGTCCTAAGGAGCAAGTAGAAGTGAAAGAAGAAGATATCTGGTGTGAAAATAAGGAGGATAAGAAACACCAGATGAGGGGTAGTAAACAGAAAATGAAGAGAGAGATGTGGGATACAAGGCCGAAATTGCGTCAGAGGGAGGGAGGGGAGGGGAGCAAAGCTGAATAATACAAAGTAATATTCCGTTCCTTCCATCCCTCCTCAGCTCAGCAGCTTGTTATGAATAACCCGACTGCATTAACATTTTGTACAAGTCATGAAACGGGTTTGCTCCGCCGGACGGAAAGCAACAACGGGGTACGTATCTTGGGATGTCATCAAGGTGTTTTCGCGAGCATTCCCCCTCAAACTTGCTCACCAAAAGTTTCCCAATTGGGTTGCTGTCATGGGGTTTTCTCCACTGTGATTGGTCGGTTCGAGTTGAGCAGATTTGGCCGGGATACGCCACTCTTGACTCTCACCAGGTCCATGGATGGGTTGATGATAACGATGGAAAATATTGCCTCCTTATGGTAACGGCTAAATATGGCACGAGTCAATAAGGCGACAGTGTTTGAGTCGTTTTTTGTACATAAAGAGAGCTCTTCTTCACCCTGGCCATGAATGTCAGTGATTCTACGAACCTGCCCCACGCCTCAAATACCTACCTGCATCTCTACTCGACCTCCCACCATATATAAATCCAGACCTCAACACCGAGACCCTTCACCCTTGTCCAACATCTCCATTACACCATCACATATTCATCAACTTCATCGATATGTGCGGCCCCGAAAACACCAACAGACCCCGTGGAGGAGCGCTGGTCGCCCTCAACCCCCCAGTCAACACCATCTCCCATCTCATCCGCGGAGATCTCGCCTTCCATACCCCCGGCAGTCCAGGAAGCTCCAACGCAACACACGCGAGACTCACTCCCAGCGATGAATGCGATTTAAACGGACTCACAAACCTCTACGTTGTCATTCAGTAAGTCTCTCCCCACGCACCTCATCGTGGCGACAGGACAGAGCGCTGACTCTGTAACAGCTCCAGCGGAGACCTCACTCGAGATGCAAGCGACTGCGGCCTGTTCCGACGATTCACATTCTCTACGCCCTCAACAGCATGCGATGACTACGTCGAGCTTCCTCTAGACAAGCCTCTCTCACTTGAGGTTGGCAACGAAGGCATCATCGGACGACGAGTATCACTCTACTCAAGACCAGACTCGGGAAGCGACCATATCGTGGCAGAAGGCATTGTCGGGTTCAATTTTATGAACCCGACACCTTCGAGCTCTGGCCCGTCTTCGCCAGCTCCGTCGTTGTGAAGAGGATCTTGGTACAGGCTCACGACAGGCCATCAAGGTGTCGCCATCGCAGATAGGTAGTCACCAGGTGCGAAGCCGGGTGCGAGTTATCGAGTGCGCCAGTGACGGACATGATGTACCTCTGCTAGCTACCTATGCACAATCGAAAATTGCGCCAAACAAGGGGGGAAGCTGGTTGATAAACGGGAGTCGTTGGGTTTGCTGGTCGGATTGGGGTTTGATGAGACGTCACAGTTGTCAGTTGATCGCCTGGAGCGTCACTGAACATAGAGACTTGGGTACACAGAACCATAGATCGATTTAAAGGTCGCAAACATGATGAGTAAGATAATAGCAGACAACCCGCTACCTGATGCAATGAATTTGGAATACATTGAAGTTTGCGGGGACCTTGATGGTCCAGGTTCACAACGGTGAGGCAGGAACGATCGTTCTTTCTCGACGTGTCGAGGAAACGATGTGGGGTACATTGTGGAGCCAACCACATAGAAACCAGCCCGAAACAACATCAATGACAACGACGACAATCAATAGAAACGCGTTCAATCAACCCGAACAAAGACGAAAAAAGAAAATGAAGGAAAAAGAGAATCCAGAACACTTTCACAAAGGCCTGAGGAAGCAAAAAGAAGCGACCACGCCAGGAGTCGAACCTGGAATCTTGGTTGGTATTGCGGGTTTACCCGCAATATCAACATTAAAGGAAGGACAGAATTAGGGGATGGATGCATTTTTCGGCAATAATATTAAACAAGGAATAAGGGAATAGATGTGCATTTTTTAACACTAAGTAAGGATAGAAATAGGTGATAGACAGATTAGCACTGCCATAATCAAAACTCGCCCTAACTAGGTGGTTCATAGTCAATTCTGAATCTCCCAAGTTGCCCATCTCATCCAAATGAAAGTGTAAGCAGATTCTGGGTAGACTGTATCTATTTTTATTTTTATTTTATTTGGCTCGTACCTTCCCGTTCCTGGCTGCCTTATAGGCATTTGTGAGGTCTTTTTCCGTCTACCGTTAAGTAGGTACCCTACTAGTAGGTAGGCAGGTTGGCTTCAACTCAGACTCCCCTCAATCTACCTATCCATCCTTGCCCTACCAAATCGCAGGATTATACCTGGTGGGCAACAAAACCCTGCTATGCAGTTCCCTTTCTCCCTTTCTCCCTTTCTTCCTTTCTCCGTTCTCCGCTAGGTGCTTTCGGCCCCAGGACCATTACACCTGCATCGGGTCCCCATCCTCCTCCTCCTCCTCCTCCTCCTCATCATCAACTTCCTCGTCAGAATTGACAATGATGTGCTCCACTCGTCGACTATGGGCACGCTGGCGGTGTATGGCGCCTGACGGAGTTCCGCGGGAAGGAAGGCGGAAAGTGCTACTCCGGCCGGCAACACTTCCGCCGGGCAACGGGCTCCGTTCCCGGACCGAGCCACTGCCTTGAGCATAGCTCTCGCTCTGGGATGGAGGGCTTCGTTCACGTTGGAGGGGGGTCCGATAGGAGGCCGGCCCGGGAATCAGGCTCGAGCTGCTGGCCGCGGGGGTCCCGCCGGGCCTAAAGATGGGGGAACGGCCGCCAGCTGCCGGTGGTCCGGCGGGTCCGGAGATGGGGGAACGGCCCCCGAAGACGGCGGCGCTGGGCGAGTATGAGGACCTGTCAGTCACATCCGCGGGCCCAGCGGTTGACACGCGGCGGGGCTTGGCATCCGCCTTGTCTTTGCCCTTCATGCTAGACTTCTTGGGCTTCCCTCCGGTCTTGCTCTTGTACCCCTTGTTGTAATGAAGGTACATGATAGCTTCGGACTTGTGGGTGAGGGAGGAGAGGAGTTGGTAGAGGGGGGTTCCCTCGGCGTTCTCGAATTCGGAGGGAAGCCAAACGGTGCGGATCTCATTGAAGAAGGCTTCGGCCTCCGCGTCCAGGCCTCGGCGCCGGGTGACGTACGGAGTGTGGCCCTGAAAATCATCAGCGTCTCATCGGGAACCTCAACTGTTCAGGTTTCGACCTACACTTTGGATCCAGTCGCGGTGGAAACGTTCCATCAAGTCCGTAAATTCGTTCAGCTGGTTACGAAGCTCCATCTGCTCCTGGGAGCTATCCTCCGCCACGAGCTGGGCTTCATGGTCCTCTTCCTCCTCCGGTTCCACGCCACCGGTAGACTTTCGAGAGGATACCGATCGCGACCGAGATCGCGCACTGCCAAAGGGTGTTAGCTAGGTCATGACAAAAGTAGTTGGCGGCACACGAACCCGGCTGACTCGCGGAGTCCCTGCAGAATCGTGGTCGACAGTCGAGCGAGGACTTCAATGTTGTTGTGGAGAACTCGGTTCTCGGGAGCGAGATATTCGGGGTGCTCTAGGCTCATCCAGTTCATAGACTTGAGAATGTCAGTCGATGGATCGGGAAGCTCCGGACGGACGACATCGCGGGCGGTTTTCCCGCCTCTTCCTCGAGCGGACATGGTGACAGCGAGGGAGGTGTAATCTTCAGACGTGCGTGCAAGTGTGGTCAATGTAGAGGATGCGAAGCGGCGCGGCGAGAGAAGAAAGCTACTCCTGAGCCGAGGTCTGAAGATTACAAGTCCAAGTCTTTGTGATGGATATGGAGACTACTTTATATTCGCCATCCTAGAGTGAATGTCCGCAGTCACTGGCAATATCGGCGCATTCATCTCTTACTTGGGGTCTCCTTTCACCTGCGTATGCCCGTCTTCACGCTGCCCGCTTCCACATTGCCCTATGGTGGCTATAACGGGCTTCATTCACCCTTTCAAATCTGCGGTCTGAATGGGCCATTCACCATGGTTCAAAGGCTGGAACGCAAGAGGTATCTTATTTCTTGCCGAAAGCTGGGGGCGGTCTTTACATTATCTCGGCCCACTACAGCAAACTGAACTCGAGCTGCAAGGGCTGTATAAGCTCGCATCAATTGCCGGTGTCGTACCTGAAGGGATTTACTTCATTGAGTCAGGGCGTCTGGAAATGGCCTGACGACGACCAAGGCATATGCTCTCATATACAGTCAACCTTCTGGTTTCATTGTGCGACTGGCGTGAAATAACTTCTCATGCCCTTGGCCTCCTCCTCTAAAGTAGGCTCCCACCCGCTCTTATGGCTATTCGGTTTCCTACCTAGACCGATGATTGCATCTACAAACTCACATCGCTGCTGAATGCATCTTGCCTGGATAGACATTCACCATCTGATTCCCCAGGCACCACGGAACCTTGAGCAAACAACGCTTCCAATCCAAACAAGTGAGAGATCCAGGCATCAACGACCTCCCAACTCTTCCTATATCTACCTCAGCAAGGGAAGGCCATCCATCATCCCACCTCTAGACCTAAAACCCCTTACCCCAGCTCTTTCCCACCACAACCAAGAGCCGCTGGAGCCCACACGCTGGAGCACCAAAAGCATGGCCGCAGCCGTAGATTCCGCATTCGCGACCGTGCGAAAGGAGAGTTCGCGTCGTGAGACATTCTTTGAGTGGCTCACGCGCATGGAGCATACCGACCCCGAGACAAGTGAGTTTTGGGATCTGGCTGACAAGATCGACGACGAGACCGCGGGCGCTATCGGTTTCCGCTGGCATGCCAAAAACACCCAGATTGCGCAGGACCGGGTTATGCGCGATTACTGGCAGTATGTCAAGGTACGCTGCTTCTCTTTTGTCTTCGTGACTTCATAACCATACCTAGCGCTGACGGTTGAGCTGCTAGGTTACACATGCGCTGGGTGAAGATGTCGAGATGGAGGATCTGGGGGCCAAGAAACTATGCTTCCCTGAGGACCACAAGCAGTTGTTCAAACAGCTACGCACCTTCCTCGGTTTCGCCCTGGCTAAAGCCCCTCCACGATCCAAATCGGACTCCGTCGTAGGCTACTCTGCCCTCATGGCATATCGCAAGTGTCTGATCTTTTGGGTCAAGAGAGTTTACGGAGAACTTGGGCAAGGTGAGTCAACCCCTGTATCCCCCGGATGCGCTCTGGGATCCATCATCTTCAACACCGAGCTTGAACGAAGAATGCGTCTGGGCTGTAGGGGTAAAGCCTTGGATGAGACCAAGCCGAGCTAATACTCCCCACCAGAGCCTCCCCATCACGCCCAGGTCTACAATCTGTTGACGAGCGTCATGAGGATGTACCTGAAGACTCGCATGGGCGGCCGCCAGGCAAAACCCAAGTCCGAGCTGGGCATTGCCGAGCTCATGCAACTTATCGACACAGATATGCTGGCCACACCATGCATTGCCTTGGCCGAAGGTATGCATATTGCATGGCTTCTAGGGAGACAGTGCGCTCTTCGACCAGGATCTATCGCCTGCCAGCGCGTGGACAAGGCGGGCACGTACGACCCCGACAAACTGCCATACTTGGCTTGGAAGGACATCAAGATCACTCGCACGGATAAGCCGGGGGCTTTCGATTGCGAGGTCACAATACGAAACCTGAAGGGAAATCTGTCCGAGTATGCAGAAAGCGGCCGGCCGGTCGAGAGCCGGCGGATCACCTTGTGAGTCGCCTTTCGATCAAGGCATGTGACGACACCCCATTGACTGACATACTTGCCTGCCTAGCTACCTCAAGTCCCCCTCACAAATCAGCAACCTAGCTATGTCGCTTCCCCATCGACTTCTAGTTGCCGCCTTGAGACACGAGGGCATCATTGGGATCAAGACACCTGCCGAGCTCCTGGAAGGAAGTACCCGTCTCATCAGGTTCAAACCGGAGTTCTTGAATCGCCCTGTGGTTCTGCGAGGCACGGAGAGAGGACTCGGAGTCTTGAATGACCAGCCCGCTACAGTTGCGGCTTTGACTGAGTATCTCCAACGACGTGGGGGGAAGAATGGATACCCGGAGCCAGTTACTTTCTACTCGATTCGCCGTCGCGCCGCAACAGATTTCGCCCAGGCCTTCGGGCCAGACCACGCAAGAACGATCATGAACCATGACCCTGATACTCGCACCATGGAAAGATACTACATGAACTTCTTCCGAACAACCAACGTAACCTCGGCGGCTCTGGGCGAAGATGCCCCAGAGCAGAACGCTGAGATGGTCGCGGATGCTAATTTCCTCGCACTCAACCGCCTTGGCCCCAAGGCGGTGTCCGAGATGTATGGCGCACAGCTCAATGCGGCTGTTCGCAAGCTGGTCCTCACTGACGAAAAGTATGCGCAGCTCGAGACCGCGCAAGGGCGGAAAAACCGTGAGCGGGTTCTTCGAAGAAGTGCCCTGCAAAGCCTGATGAAGATGGCTCACGAAGAGCAAGGCGAAACCATGACCATTCAGGAGATGCGCGAGCGGAAGGATGAGGTGCTGCGGAGCATGACCGCCTTCAACAATCGCTTGTTGCAACTGATTCAACACACTGCAGACGGGGAGTCTCGGACTGAAAACGACCACGATGTCAACTATGACGACGAGTTTGAGGAGATGGACGAGCGATCCGAAGACCCGGAAGCAGACGCTGACTCCATCATTCCCGACGACCAGGGGGTCGTCGGGATCGAAGTGGAGGAAGAGCTGTTCGTGCCCGATGACGCGGGGGTTGACCAGGACGCGGACTATCTCGAAGCTGTCCGCTACACGATGAGTATCATCCTCGAGAATTCACTGAGCCAGCATCACGCTCAGCAGCATGGTGTCTGCCCCTTGTGCGTAGACGATGCCACTGTAAAGCCAGAGGATAAGGCGAAGCTTTGGGCCCCCCATCACATCAAACGCCACATGGCATCCATCTTTCACTCTGACATTGGGGCCTTTCGACGACGCGCAGAAGCCCGGATGGTTGAGAATGGGGAGGCGGGCTGGGCGTGCGAGATTTGTGTCGCAGTGCACCCCGAGGGCTGGGAACCCATATTCTTTGAAGGGTTTAACCACCTCAGTCGGCATGTAAATGATTCGGACGCAAGAGGCCTAAAGAGGATGGGGGAGAGAGGATGCCTCGACGACGACCTCCATGATGAGCGTGTCGCTAGGCACCTGGAATTGAAGATCGAGATGGGTTGGTATCGTGATGACTTCAAGGGCGACGTGACTTATCGCGAGAAGGAGAAGAGGGAGTCGGAGGTTCGCAAGAACCGCAAGCAAGCCTTAGAGCAGCCCGCATTCGCCTTCACGGAGGAACCGGAGCTGACGGGCCCAATCCCAGTCCCGGGCCAACCCGGCATGGTCTATGGCTCCTGGAGATCCCTTGGGGACATCCCCAACCATCTTCAAGGCGTAGTCCGCCATGGGGCAGGCCTCATAACCGCGGGACTCTCTGATGCACAGAGGGGGATGATCAGGATTGACCCCATTCCTAACCCCGCGGATCCGGTTGGTGATGAGATTCCGCCGCACCTCGCCGGCATAATCAGAAAAGTCCCTATCCCCGGGGCGCTTGGGAACAGGGAGGAGGATGGTCTTGGGTTGAAGCACCGGCTCCCCAAGAAAGACTGAGGACGTCCAACGAAGATGAGGCGAGGTGAAGGCCTCGAATGGAGATCGGTCAGAAATTATTGGGCTTGGGGACAAGATACATCGACAGAATGGAGAGGAGAGGCGGATGGAGGCACGTAACCATGGACCGGTGCATACATAAAAGTGTATGCGAGAGTAATTCACAATAGACCTACCTTCTCACGAGTACATATTGCCTGACGTTGTGTGGAGAGGGACGTTAAATCAAAATAAATGTACGAGACAAAGAGCATCCTTCATAGAAGGGTTCAATTCCCAAGGAGGCGCAAAAAAAACGTCATCAAAACCTGAACCGATGAAAAAAATGAATGCGACCACGCCAGGAGTCGAACCTATTTGGGTTGTTAGATGGGGTTGCTGATGCACGGTGGTGTATACTGACCTGGAATCTCTAGAGGAATCAGAGAAGACCGAAATCTAGCGCCTTAGCCATTAGGCCACGCGGCCGATGATTTGTTTTCGTTGGAGAGGCCCCCGCAGAGTATGTATATATTGGCACTGCATCACATCGGGGTCAGAATTTGCGCATTATCCCGAGCCACCTTGATTCAAATATCATTTGCTTCATGTTCATCATTTAAAACCACGAGGCCTTTGTTTCTAAGAGTATAGAGTAGCTAATGGTGTGCTGGAATTGGAACAGAGGTCGTTCTTCGTTGTCCCATTTCCAGTCGTGAGAGTGGATACAGGGTAGGTACGTATCTAGGTACAGTGATGCCATGAAACACACTGTTTAGCTGAAGTGCTGGACATATACAATCAGGGGGTTCGAGAAATACTTCAATTACGAGAGTATGGGGACAATCGAGTCTGGTTTCTTACGAAAATGCTTGTGCTTCGTTTTGTATCTGTTGTCAGCCCAAAGGTGACCTGATCGTGCATTCACGCTATACAATCCGATGTCTCTGTCACCTCCGTCATGCCAAACACCACCCCCGAAACCACATCACGACCCAAACCGCAAATATCCAGCTTCAAAACCAATTCACCCCTTCAATTATACAAACATCGCCCATCAATCACATACACATCAATGCCTACCTCCCAAGAAGCTGCCTCACCACCCCTGTCTCTTCTTCCCACAGCCACAATCCAGCCACACCAACAAACCACTCCACGCGCCCATGTCACGACCTCACGACCCCCCAGCCTCGCTCGTTCACGCCCTCCGCCCACCAACCAATACAGCTATGTGAAAAACCACCTCCTCTCGGCGGTTCGCCCGAGCGGGCCTCCTCCCTGAATCACCCTCCCCCCTTTTTAAATCCCCTCAAGTATAAGGTGTTGGGCTTGTGACATTGCTTTTCTCCCTTTCCCCTTGCTCGCTCAAAAACTACCACGAATAGCTTCAAGTCGAAAACAATGCCCTTTGTCGCCAACACCCCCGAATCTCTCCTCGGGCGCTCCGACTCCAAAAACCCCTCCTCGACATGTCGCGGCTTAACGTCCAACGGCTTGCCATGTCGTCGTCCCGTCGCCAAGGCGCCTGCTTCTCCCTCGCCCAAGGCTAGACCCTCCACGCCTGATCCGCGCGACGAGAACCTCTACTGCTGGCAGCACAAGGAACAGGCCGCTCTCTCTCCGCAATCGAGCCCCGCTGCCGTGAAGCCCGTGTTGGGAGGTCGCTCGAGTCTGGATACGCTGGCTGATCGCTTGGGACTCGTAGAGTTGAAGGACAAGACAAAGACAAAGACGAAGAGGACGGATAGCGGCAGCGGGAAGAGCAGCAGCAAGCCTCGGCCCAAACCGAGGTCCATCTCTTGCTGCTTCTGCTTCACCTTCCCAATCGAAGAAGTCCCCGAGCCTCAACCTCCGCGTCCACAACCACGTCCCGTCCAACGACCTACCGCCGCCGCGACAACCTCCTCGATACCCTCCTCGAAGCGCACCTCCCAGCAGCTCTCCACGCCGTCCCCCTCACCTACCAAGTCCCGTCGTTCCCGCAAGTCCACTGGCTCCCAGACCAAGGACTTCATCCCCGAGACCCTCGACACCACCACCGCCTCTGCCCTCATGGCCGAGCTTACCCGCCCCTTCGTTGATTCGGAAGAGCCCGGCTTCATCTACATGTTCTGGCTCACCCCCACCTCCACCACGACCCCCC
>JABFFI010000934.1:0-14377 GCA_013623725.1 Fusarium robinianum | reverse complement strand
GGCGCAATGGCTAGCGAGGGATTGAAGCCAGGGTGGGGGGAGTAGACGGACATCCTTCTCGAACTTTTGCTGGAAGTGGACGATCACGACGGTGCTGGCGGCGAAGAGCGAGGTCGCTGCGAGTGTGAGCTTGGAGGCGCGGGACATGGCGCCGGGGATGGTTGCGCGAGGGCAACGGAGGTTCGAAGATGGGAGTTTTTGGAGGGTGGATGGATTCGTGGAGGTAGGGTGACTATCGGAGAGGTGAATTGGCCCCAGGATGTGGCGATTGAGGGTGGGATAGGCCTGCTGGTGTCCCGGTGGAGGAAAAGAAAGTGATGGTTCGTGAAGGCCGTGAGAACCGAGAGATGGATGGACCCTTCGGGATCATGACGTGAAAACGGGTACCGCGGTAGAGTTGTCCAATGGAGAAGTGGGAGTTATGCGCCGTGCAGTATGCGCTAAGCGCTGTGCAGGGACGGAGTACATAAGCACTTGCAACGTGCTGTGGCGCGACCTCGAAGCCACACTCCTTGGAGACTGGTCCAGGTACCTCACCTCCGGTTTTCAGCTGCGAGGTACTTCTGGTCTATCTGGCGGCACTTCCCAGTGCATGTGGAACCCCCCCCCAAGCTTGCTCCGACGTAATCAACCACCAGCACTTCCCATCCGTGGTACCTAAGATCAATACCTGAACTCGCCAACCTACAATCAATAGCTTCACTGCCATCGCATCGCCAAACCCACGTCGACGAATTTATCACCCGTCACTCCCTACCGTCCGAATAGATCCATCGAATCGATTCGATACGTCAATACCTATCACATCCCGACATCATGGTCAGCAGCCTCGCAGGCGCAACACGAAGCAGGCGGTGCTAACTTGTCGTTGTAGTCTGCCCAGAACTCGGCCGGTATTCAGACGCTTCTCGACGTATTTCCCCCCCCTGGCAATTCGGCTGTGTGGCAATGTTGCTGATGTGTTGGAATAGGCTGAGCGGGAAGCGTCTAAGATTGTCCAGAAGGGTGAGTTTCATCCTCTACACCGTGCTCATGTCTCTACGATCGTTGCGTCTTGCTAACATATAATGCTATAGCCCGAGAATGTAAGCTCCCCTATTCTGGCACCACCGCGATCGAACCGTCCCGATAACCATTCCCCCGCTACTAGTCCGCACCAAGCGCATCCGAGAGGCTCGCGACGAAGCCAAGCGGGAAATCGCCGAGTACAAGGCCCAGAAGGAAGACGAATACAAGAAGTTCGAGGCCGAGGTGCGTCCTCACCCCTACCATCCGAACCGTCATCTCGATATCGCTTACTGACCCAGCGCGTCACCACGAACAGCACAGCAAGGGAAACAAGGAGGCCGAGGACGAGGCCAACCGTGAGGCCGACGTTCAGATCGCGGGTATCCAGGAGGCCGGCAAGAAGGGCCAGGGACAGGTTGTCAAGAACCTTCTCAGCGCTGTTTTCGACGTGAAGCCCGTTGCTCCTACCGCGGCTTGAAGTGGTGGAATCCCTACGGAATGGCCAATTTTGAGCTATCCATACAAGGGGCGAGCCGCGGCTTGCTGACTCTATGGACGTGTCACGGAGAGGAAGGAGAAGGACTAGAGTTGGGGAGAAACATGACGACCATACGCGCTATAGATGGCCGTTCCTAGAGCGTCCCGCTGAGGACGCCGCTTCTTGATTATCAACCTTTACTGTACGAACTTGATCAGTGTACCCAGCATGTCCCTCATATCCTGATTCTCTTCCGTCGTGTCCAGCCCTTCCAGCTGTTCCTTCAGCGTTGCGCCGACAACCGAGAGCTTCTCATCCCTCTCGCCCAGCAACTGCCTAATCTTACGCTGTGCTCCTCCATCCTCTGCCACCAGCCACGCCAATACCGCGTCCACGGTCTGCAACGTGAACAAGCCGGCGTCGATCCTCCGCGACAGCCACTCCAGCTCGGCGCCCTCTTGTTCATCCTTTGACATGCTCGCCCGTTCCGCCTCGTTCTGCTGTTCAGCCCTTGATACTCGGGCGCTGTAGTCTCTCCGGACCTTGATGAGTTTGGATATCTTCTCATAGTCCTTCTCGACGAATTTGGCCAGGGTGCGTATCCTCTCGGCAGAGTTGGCCGGGAGAAGGCGCAGCATGGAGGCGAACACGCCGACTAAGTGCTCCAGTAGACGGTGGTCTTGTGTTTTCATGAAGAGGGTGAAGGTGGGTTTCAGACCGCCTGCTTCCACGACCTTTACACATACTTCGTCCCCTGTATCGCCGCCCGTGGCATGGTCAAGGAGACGTAGTGCTGGGGGTTTACTCTTCTTTCCCTCTTTGAGCATGATGAGGCAGAGTTCGACGCCCTCGGCCTCGATGAACTTGGCCTTGCCTGCTGTCTCGTCCACGAGACAGGTCAGGGTCGCGAATATGTTTTCCATATACTCTTCTTCGTCTCCGGATCTATCCGGGTCGCGTCTTCGATATGGCGCTATGAGCTGGAGCATCATGTCTAGCGTGTCTAGACGAATGAGCTGCGATCGATTCGTGGCGGACACCTGAGATAGGATGGCCAGGATCTCCGCTGCATATTGTTTGTTCTGAGAGACGGTGTTCTCCTTCCGCTGGGTGCGTTGGAGAAGCCATTGTATGAGTTTCTTATCCTGGCCGACGCGTTCGGCGACGGATTCGCGAGAGCAAAGGTTTTCGATTATTCCTAGAGCGTGGTAGATTCCGTTGAGGTCTGATTCGTCATCCTCGTTCAGGCGGGAGAAATTGGATACTAGAAGGCCGAGGAGGTCTGCTTCCATCAGGGCGTCCACCAGCGTGTTCCATTGTGAGTCGTCGGCAGTCACGTCCTCGTCCGTCAACTCGCCAATGATCTCGATCGCGTCGATGGCGATATCTGTGTTCTCGTGCGCCAGTAAGCTGACGAGACTCTCCACACATCCTGTCTTGACGAAGTCTGGGTATAGCTCTGGATGCTCGGAGAGAAGGGATAGCCCCTTGATATCGTCATCCAAGTCCGCTTCGCTAGCGATAAACTTTTGGGGATCATCTTCGAATTTGGCGCGAAGCTCGGCGTTTTTCGAAATGCGCTTCTCGAAGTTCAGAGCCGTCTTGCGCAGCCACGCGGCGTCGATCTTCTCGGGCGCTGTGCCAGCATCGGCCTCATCGACATAGTCAAGGATTTCGGATTCCTGCTGAGTGATGCCTCCACCAAAGAAGCGGCCTTCGTCGTCGTCGGGTGGCAGATCCGGACCGAAATCCTCGTCCTCGTCGTTTGCGGGAGGGAGTGCAGGGCCAGCTTCGGCATCATCGTCGTCTTGCGCATCGTCGACTCGAGCGTGACGATTTGAGCCGTTGGCGCTCAACTTTGCGGATTTGTAGATCTCATCTAAGGGTTGAATATGTCGTTAGAAATAGGTGCGATTGGGTCATGGTGAAAATGATGGTATATGGTCGACTTACTTGGATCTCGAATAGGATCCAGCTTGCGCTTGGACGAAACACCTGAGTTCTATGAGGGAATTAGAGTAGTAGCACAGAGGCCTAGACAGGAGACAAACCTTGAAGATATCGTCGACACTGGCCATTGCGTTGAGAGGAAAGCGAGTCCCTTGTTATTTGATATCGTTTCGCAGCTCAATGTCATGCAAGGAATCTCCGTGACGGCAGAGCATCAGACGCGCTGAACTAGCGTAGGTACCTGGCAATCCAAGCTCAAACGCTAGCCTCCCGATTGATGAATTTGGGTGCCTCGCTAAATACAAGCGCCGAAACATGCAAAAATCGGGTGGAACACAATGGTTTCACGCTAGTCCAAAATAGTCACTGGCGCACTGTGCTCTGGACAGTGCACCTGACGAACCAGCTCGCATAGGAGCATCTCCAGGTACATGGCCTAAGCGCCTGGCAGAGACCGTGGATCATGTACGGAGCCCGCCGTACCTTCCATCGGAAAAGGGGACGGGAAGGGGTGCCAGCCTGCCAGCCTGCCAGCCTTGCATCTTCAAGCTAAGCCTAAGAGAGACAGGGTCTGTCACAGATTGTAGAGAAAGGAGGCACGTCCCAAGGTACCAATATCCAAACCACCAACCAAAGACGCAGGAACGATTTGGCCATCCCCTGACATGGGCTAGAGGGTTTATCGCCTGGCGTTTCTTCTGTCTCGTGGAGTCGCCCTGCAACTCCCATGCTTCATAATTCTCCTCAAGTTTCACTAAAACATACGAGGACTAAAAGATCACGATACTGCCTGTTTCCTGCGGTTTCCCGAGAATCTCTCCCCTCATTTAAATGCTCTTCTTCTGACAGATTGCTCCCATTGTGCCTCAAGCTGGACCCTTGTTTTTCCCTGCGCCGTACATAGTAATTGGCAGCGGGCCTCTATTAGCTCACGGCCCACGCTTCGACCGCCTCGAGTCTCCACGAGCCACCACCACCACCACTAGCAATCCCCTAACTACCTAGTGGTCACCAGTCAGTCAACCCACCAACCGCGCTCGTTGGCCGATTGATAGACGGGAAAGGGGGGGATTGTCTTGCCCTGTATTGGAACTTGTCGCAACGCCGGCTCCGACCCGGGACCTTCAACACCACAAGAGGATGCCAGAGGTGACACTCTCCACCTCCCACGATCCGACCGCGTCCTCTTCCTACCATTCCCCGAACTCTTCTGTCGCTGCTGCGCTCTCCTGGACCTTCTCCGCCTCGGCGACCGCTGACTCGCGACTCCATCATCACCAGCTTCATCCGGACCCCACGAGACCGTTTCCGTTGTCCTCCCAAGATCCGCACTTCGTCCGCTCCGCCGCACTCCGCCCCCGAACGTCCTCGTTGCTCCCGTCGCCGCATATCGCGCCGTCCTCGCAGCAGACCCAGACCCAGACCCAGGCTCTGCCACCCGTCGACAACCCTGCCGAAGTTTCGTGGCTTCTGGATTTCCAATCAACGTCCACCGGGTCCATCCGTGACTCCGTGGTGACCCAGCGCGCGCCTGCTTCTCGATTTGGAGGACGCGCCAGTATCGATGCGACGAGTCTCTCCAACCGTTCTTCGCCCTCGTCAAAACCGTCGCCCCGCAAGTTACAGAAGCACCGGCGTCCCAGTGCATCGTCCATCGCCAACGTAGAAGCCCTCGCGCCTAAACAGTGGGAGCAGGAATTCCAACCACCACGGGCGCTACCCCCAATCGTGTCCTTGTCACCATTGGAGCCGCCCGCCCTCAGTGATCTCAGCGTTAAACCAGAAGGGGCTGGCCCTGGTTCTACTGAACCTCGGCGATCGAGTGTCGCTCACCAGGAGAGTCAGTCCCTGAGCCATCCTGATAAGCAACAGTCGCCAGATCGAGACGCCGGAGCCACGCCTCCGGCAAACAGAATTTTGATGGCGACTTACCGACCCTCTCTGCCTCACAAGCAAGAGTCTGAGGCATCGTCGTCTCGTCGAGGCCATTCCCGAAGCCGCTCGAGCAAGGGTAGCAACGACAGGAGTCGCGGCCCCAAGCCGCCTTCGCAAAAAGCCATGCTCTCCAGGGCATTGCAGAAAGCCAATACCGCCGTCCAACTCGATAATGCCCAGAACTTCGAGGGGGCGCGGGAAGCCTACGCCGAGGCCTGTGACCTGCTTCAGCAGGTTCTTCAGAGGACAACGGCTGATGAGGACAAACGAAAGCTCGAAGCGATTGTAAGTTGAAATTCGCCTCTCCTGGGACCAACATCTTATTAATGCCCGTCCCCTGATAGCGACGCACCTATACTAGCCGTATCGAGGAACTTGACCAAATGACTCCATGGCTAGGAGAGGAGTCCAAGGCCTTGCCTGCTCGCCCTGAAAGCCTAACTCAGCATTCAGAGACTGAATCTGTCTTGCACCTGGACGATGACGATGGCGACGATGCAACGGTATTTGAGACGGCTATGATCACAAGAGTGATCAGAGACGATAGCCGAAGCCCTCAACCTCCGCCCACAATCAACTCCCCGCCCCAACAGCAGACTTTTGGTCTTAGGAGGAACACTATTCAGAAGCCGAAGCCTATCAACACCTCTCTAACCCCAGAGCCTGGTCTTTTACAGTCATCCTTCTCGCGATCACCGATACGTCTCAGAACACCCGACCACCTACTTCTACAAAGACCTCCTGATCAATCATACATACCAGCACCACTCTCACCCCGCCGCCCGCTGTCTCCCGTCAAGCCAAAAACCGAAGAAATTTACGAGCCGTCTCAGTCCGACTTCTCTATCGCCCTTCCACCCATGACTGAGCCCCCAGCAGCTCCTACCCACTATCGAGAAGACAGCTTGAACTCTTGGCTTGATCCTATAGACGAATCCGGCGGCTCAACATCCTCCTCTATTCATTCCCGCACGTCGTCTCTTGGATTTAGGAGAAAGCATATTAGGGGGGTTAGCGGCGAAACAGAGGCCGAATTCGATACGGCGCTTGATGCCGCTATCGAGGCGGCATACGACGATGGCTATGAGCCCATGAGTCCCATTGATTTTGGGATGGATGGTCACAACGAGCCCGTCCAGGAGAGCATAGCCGATGCCCTGCGTAAAGTCGAACTCGCTCGCGAGAGGGTACGACAGACAGAGCGGGAAGCCTATGAGATGGCTGTCGAGATGGAGCGACAGAATCAACCAACTCAGCAGTCTTTCCACACGGATAGCCAGCCCATGCCGGAAGACTTCTTCGACGATAATTCATCAGATGAGGAGGAAAGAATGTTGGAAGAGATGGCTCGTGACTATGGAATCGAGCAGTTCACTCTCGGTCAGAAACAAAAGGCCCCAGTTCCTCGAGAGTCTGATTCGAGTGGCGTAACTTCTCGTACCTGGCACAGCTCGATGGGCTCGAATCCCCCAACTGGAACCTCGTCCCTCTCAACTGTTGCCGAGATGCCACCGCCCTTTACCAATCTCACCAAGGCTCCCGCTGCGCCGCCCCCAACACAGTCCTTGCCAGAACTGCCCCAACGGCCATCCTCGTCAGCGCAGAGCGTGCGAAACCGCAGATTGTCAGGTCAGAACCCCAAACAGCTCAAGATCGAAACGGCCAAGTTAGGATTACCTCTCCAAGACCACACCGAGGATGGGGTCCCGGCCAAATCTGCTCCGACCAACGGCAATGAAGCTGCGTTCTCGGCAGTGCCAGGCGCGCGAGCAGCGAGCGCAGGGCATCCACCGCCGTCACCACCGCCATTGCTTGAGGCTAGCCCAACGGACGGGACAGACATGCGGCTCGCCCCCTCGCCGTTTGGACATTTGGGGCCTGCCGAAGGAGAAAATGGTGCTGGACGCATTGGTTCGCCATCCGCGAAGAGGGTCAGGAAGAACTTTTCTTCATCGAGTTTGAGGAGTATGAAGAGCCGCAACATGTCGGTCACCAACTTTGACGAAAATTCGGACATGTCTCCAGGAACCCCGTCAAGCAACCCCTTTGGGGCACCCCGCGCGCCCCCTGCGCCAACAGCGCCTACGCCCATCGGCGCGGCTTTCGTGGAGAAACTGGATAATGCGGGAGGCGCATACACCCTTTTCGACGACAGTTTCCACTCCCCAACGAGTCCCGAGTCGCCTAACCCGTTGTGTGTCGACCCCCCTGTCTTCCTGGAGCCATGTCCAACCGATTGTCTGCTACGGCCGTTCTGGTTGATGCGATGCTTGTACCAGACTCTGGCCCACCCTCGAGGCGGTTATCTGAGCAACAAACTCTTCGTACCCAGGGATGTATGGCGCGTTAAGGGGGTCAAGCTGAGGAGTATCGAAGATAAGGTTGCCAACTGTGACTTCCTGACTGCAGCACTTTTGAAGATTGCCAGGGTCGATACATGCGATGCCGATGCTGTGCTCGAAGAGATGCAATCTCTTGAGGGGGTGTTGGAACAGGTGCAGACAGCATTGTCCCGCAAGCTCGGCAACGAGGTCGGCGTCCAGGGCTCGGGAACCCTTTTTAAGGATGCATCGGGCGCGGACGGTGATGGCGCGGCTGGAGTGCCTCGTTCCTCCAGCGTCTCGGGTAAATCCTCATCCTTCTCATGGCGGCGATTGCGATCCAAGAACTCGGCCATTGGACTTGGGGGATCGTATAGTAGTCGCATAGGAATTCCGGATGCTAGTAAGGACATACCTAACATTGCGAGCCTCCCTATGACGCCCAACCCGACGAGTCGCCCCGCGAAACGAGATATGACACAGGCGCAGTTCACGGGACCGAATGCAATGTATATGAGCTCGCTTGCCCGGCTGTTTGATGCTGCCCAGGCCATTGGTAAGTGGACATGCCGACTGAAGTCTTGCTGTGAGATGATGAACCGTACTGACAGTCATTTAGATCAAATCGCGAGACAAGTCGAGGATCCCGGGCTGCGACACGCCGACAAGACGCAGGTTGGACTCGAGCTGTGCACGAGGCACGCAGCGGAGTTTTTTGGGTTCTACGTGTGCCGATTTGTCCTATCGGACTTGGGCTTGCTACTAGACAAGTATATGAAACGAGGCAGTGAATGGGTTCTGACATGATACGATATAGGAGGAGGGGATGGAGAAGGGTTGGGCTGCGGCGAGATGATGGGAGGCGTTGTTGCTTGCGAGACGTGTGATGTAACACAGGCAGATGAGAGAGTTTCGATACCCAAGCGATCTATTTTGTTGTCTGATTAAGTTTATATGTTTCTGATGTTGAAAAGGGTTGATGCCGCTGTTATGTATGTCTTGCACGAAGCTGATTGTCGCGACATGTTGACCATACCACGTTTCACTTTTAGTCTTATGAGAGAGCTACACAATTATATATTCGAGTCTTTTGTACGTAGTTGACTCTTAGGTAGTACCCAGTAGTTATCCCTCTGAACCATCTTCAAAGCACAAGTCTTTAGATATTGAATAGTCACGTGATCTACAGTCGTCGAGATGCGTCCCGTCCTCCGGATGGGAGACAGGGAGGTGTCCAGGCCTAGCCGAAAATAGCCAAGTGCAAGGAACGGTTTGGGTGCGAGGGGGTACGTACCTCGAGATCCATCAAACCTCAAGATTTCTGGATTCGAGGTCAAATTTCGAGCCCCATTGCCGAGCACTTCGCAACTCCACCAGCGGCCAATCGACAAGTTCCCTACGATTCGCCCCGCCAGATGCTCCTCGGAAAAGTCTAGATGAGCCTGGCTTGGAGCGCTGGGCGCGCCTGCAGTCGGCAATGCCTCCCGCGACTTGGCCGACGATGGCCATGGCCGACATGCCGGAACGCCGCTGTCCTGCCTGTTCCTCGTAATTCCTCGCTTCCGTCCACTTCGAACGTCCTTCGATTCGTGCCGAGCCGAGCCTATGCTGCTGCGAAATCCGTGCCCAAGTCGATCTCTTCGGAGCTAGAGGCCCGGATTGAGGCGATCCCGATCGAACGGTACAGGAACTTTTGCATCGTTGCGCATATTGATCATGGGAAGAGTACATTGAGTGATAGGTTGTTGGAGTTTACGGGGACCATCTCGGCGACGGACAACAATAAACAAATACTGGTACGTGTGACTACTCTGCCATAACTACCGACTCTGTCATGTTATACCTACCAAACATGTTGAGCGGGAATCGGCAACGGGCATGAACACAACGAACCAATGCTAAGACTTTTGTTGGTAGGATAAACTTGACGTGGAGCGTGAGCGCGGCATCACCGTCAAGGCGCAGACATGCACCATGATCTATAGACACCATGGAGAAGACTACCTCCTACACCTCGTCGACACCCCCGGCCACGTCGATTTCCGCGCCGAGGTCACTCGATCCTACGCCAGTTGTGGTGGCGCTCTGCTCCTCGTGGACGCCACTCAGGGCATCCAGGCCCAGACAGTGTCCAACTTCCACCTCGCTTTCGCACAGGATCTGGCCCTCGTCCCGGTGGTGAACAAGATTGATATGCCGGCTGCGGACATACCCCGCGTACTCGACCAGATGGAGAATACGTTTGAGCTGGATCCCAAGATGGCTGTTCTCCTGAGCGCGAAGACGGGAAGGGGCGTTAGTAATGTGCTTCCGGCTGTTATTGAGCGCATCCCGCCCCCGGATGGCGACGAGAAGAAGCCGTTGAAGATGCTCCTCGTGGACTCCTGGTACGACAACTTTCGCGGTGTGGTTCTCTTGGTTAGACTATTCGACGGCACCATCAGGACAGGCGACAACGTCGTATCTCTTGGAACAGGCATGAAGTACACCGTCGGTCAGGTTGGTATCCAATATCCACACGCAACGCCGCAACGGGTACTCCGCGCCGGACAGGTCGGATACGTCTACTTCAACCCCGGGATGAAGAAGATCCAGGACGCAAAGCTCGGTGATACTTTTACGACCGTCGGCGCAGAAGACTCCATCGAGCCCTGCCCCGGCTTCGAGGAGCCCAAGCCTATGGTCTTCGTCGCGGCTTTCCCGACCGATCAGAGCGATTATACTCGTCTGGCTGATAGCATCAACCAGCTTGTGCTCAATGACCGTAGCGTGACGCTGCAGAAGGACCACTCCGAGGCTTTGGGCGCTGGCTGGCGACTGGGCTTCTTGGGGAGTTTGCACTGCTCTGTCTTCCAGGACCGACTCAGACAGGAGCATGGAAAGAGTGTGATCCTTACAGAGCCGACTGTGCCTTCCAAGGTCATTTGGCCTGACGGCAAGGAGGAGGTGATTCAGAACCCCGCTCTGTTTCCCGACACCAGCCATCCGCGCATTCGTGGCTCACAGCTGTTCGAGCCGTAAGTCTTTGATTCGATTTCGTGGCCGGTCTACTCGCTAACCAGATGCAGGTATGTCAAGGCTACGGTTACTCTGCCGGAGGAGTATCTGGGACGAGTTATCGAGCTGTGTGAGGCCAATCGCGGCGAGCAGAAGTCGCTCGAGTTCTTCCACACGACGCAGGTCATCTTGACGTATGAGATCCCGTCTGCTCAGCTGGTTGACGATCTCTTTGGAAAGCTGAAGAGCGCTACGTATGTCTACTTTATGTGTTGAAAGCGGGTGAATATGTCGACTGACTTTGTACGCTATAGAAAGGGATATGCCACGCTAGACTATGAAGATGCAGGTTGGCGACAGAGCAGCTTGGTCAAACTTCAGCTGCTGGTGAATCGGCAGCCGGTCGACGCTATCTGCCGAGTGGTGCATACGTCTCAGGTTGATAGGCTTGGGCGTCAATGGGTGACCAAGTTCAAAGAGCACGTCGATCGACAAATGTTTGGTAAGTTGCCCTCCTTTCACGCTTGCACAAACACCCTTTTCTTTCGACCGAAAACCAGCACTAGCTAACGCCAACATCAGAGGTTGTCATCCAAGCCACCGCCGGCAACCGTATCGTAGCCAGAGAAACTATCAAGCCCTTCCGAAAGGACGTGCTTGCCAAACTCCACGCCGCTGACGTCTCTCGAAGACGGAAGCTGCTGGAGAAGCAAAAAGAGGGACGTAAGAGGCTTCGGGCTGTTGGGAATGTCATCATCGACCAGTCTGCCTTCCAGAGCTTCTTGTCGAGGTGATGGGATGGACTTAGCGGTGGTTGTGTTAGAATAGTTGTAAAAACAAGCGAAATGGGAGGGACTATATTATATGAAGGAATGAGACATGTGTTGGATACTTAATCGATACCCATCTCAACGTTATTTCTTGATTTTTGTTGTCTGTGGTAATGTCTAGTGTTTCTTCTATGCTTTGGGCTAGGGAGTAGTTGTCTAGATGTCTAGATAGGGTAAGCAAGTATGGCAAGGGAGTGTGTAACATCACGCTTCGGTGCCATTGACTTCGGGGTCTTCTTCAGGGAGATCAGACCCAAGTTCGACAGGATTAGTCCGCGACAATCCCAGTCCACCAGCAGCAGTTCGCTCATGCTGTTTGAGTCTGAACCCACCAGCCTCATCATCCTCATAGTCGAATACGCGATAATCGCTATTATAGAACCACCACCCCACAACACCAAGCCTCAGAAATCCCGAGTGAGACACCACAAAGATGATCTTCTCCGGGCGACTGTGTAGATCCTCGATGCACCGCTCCCCACGCGCAAGGATACTCTGCTTCGTGAAAGCATACCGCCGCGCAGCAGGCGTCTTCTTGTCCGGCCAGATCTCATCCACCGTGCTAAAGTCGACTCTTGGAAAGTCCCCCGTTATGAGGTCTAGGAAACTCCCGCTATCGCACGGTTTGGCCGAGTTTTCTAGGACAATGTGAGAGGTACGCAATGGAAGGGGGGAAGGGAAGGGAAGGGAAGGGAAGGGCAACTGACCTTGCCAGTCGGCGCTGGCTTGGATCTTAACGCCCCGCTCGACGAGCCAGTCGAGGGAGAGCATGGCGGTCTGGAGGGTGCGGCGCATGGGACTCACGACGATGGCGATTTCGGAGGGGTTGGTGGTTGAGGTGGAGAAGGAGGAGATGAGGTCTTTCCGGAGGGCGGAGCATTGTTCGATGCCGTGGTCGGTGAGAGGGGGATCGTGGAGGTAGTAGTCCTGTGAGGGGGGGTTAAGTTAGGGAGGGAGAGGAGGATTGGGAAGGTTTGAAGGGGAAAGGGGAGGGGAGAGACTTATTGTGGAGGTTGTGGAGGGCCTGGGCGTGGCGGATGAGGACGAGGGTGGGCGGCATGGTGAGGGTTGGGATTGTGAGATTGGGATGAAGTTGGTGATTGTTGTGAGTAGGTGGTTGTGAGATGAGGAAGTGGTTGAGGTCATACCCGAGACTAGTTTGAGTTAGATGAGTACAGTAGGTACTTGGGTTCTCCACACTTTTCGCTTACAAAAATATGTACTTCTATTTCGACGTCTGGACTTGCAGTCTGAGATAGAGGGATGAACTCTTATAACTGGGAGGTGGTTTGGTCTTGTTCCAGAGGTTGTTTTCGTATTTGTCTTAGTGACTCTAGGCAGTAGGCTGAATACCTCATCTCGCGAGGAAAAAAAAAGAAAGAAAAAAAGAAAGAAAAGGAGACAGTTAGTCTTACTAGAATGAGCTTATTAATTATATGGCGATATCTAGGTGGCAGAGCACTTAGCAAGTACAATGAACGGGTAGTTATAGTCCCCGACGTTGGGGGTTGAGTCTTGCAGCAATATCCTTCTCTTCTTCAGTCGACATATCAGACCATAGCATATCGAGACGCTATCCCTAGATATACTCCATCCATATATATTTTTCACCATCAGGAGTCGTCTACACATCATGGAGACGAGGAGCTGGAATCCCAGCTTAGATAGCGATTTTAAGCGCCTCTGCCTCACCTACGGATATGCGTTTCCCGGATTTAACGACGGTGTTATCAGGATGCAGAACGACTTTGCAATGGAACATCTTATGCAACACTACAGTACCTACGTAATAAGGCGAGCAAAGCGAGATTCATTCATCCAGGGGATTCTTATGTAAACCGACCTAGTTTCATCTTATCTTCGGGTTCAGACTCACCAGACTCCCTCACTTATCCCTTGGACTTTCTCGCTTCTCTCAGTTTCATGTGATGAAGAGGTTCGCCCGGGTGTTTACCACGGGAGCGCGAAACGACATAAGCCGTTGAAGTTGGAGGTTGTGAACTCTCCATTGTTGAGGGGGCTATGAAGCTGCGTAGCTGATTGTGGTGAGCTGACAAGCATCAGCAGGCAGAGTGGTAAAGGTGGGATTTGGACAGATACTGGTTATCAATGATAGGTACTTTACCGGGGTCTTCACTCTTTGCATACATGACTCTTATTATGATTTTTTTTGATCAGGGATTGCTCGAGGAGGGTGGGGTTAACGGGGGACGAGCTGACTGCTGCCTAAAGAGACGGAGATGCTTCAACTAGGATATCGTTTGCTCCAACAATGAATCGATTGTGTTTTTACTTCTACGAGCAATGTTCTAACGATAACTGAGCTGAGAATGTCGCCCAAGTACCAAGGAGTATGCAGAGCAGTATATAAAACTAAACAGGTTGATGAAATTCATGAGAAGGCAGGCCAGCTATGCCTGCCCGTAGGATATCTTGCGCTATATGTTAACGACTAAGGGGTATCTAAGCTGACAATAATAAAATAAAATAAAACGACTTGTATCATGGCATCAAACCTCGTCAAAGCACACAAACCGAAAAGCGCCTTCATTCATCATCGCCGCACAGCTGGCACGTCACGACCCTCCTCTTAACGACGGCTCTGGGGCGGGGTGAACATCTCCTATGCTAGAAGGACCGCTCTCGAGGTCGTGCAGGTGATGTGTCGAACTAGAATCGTCGCCTTTGGGTTCTTTGTCGTCCACGCGCGTGTCGTGGATTGTCCTGAGTCGGATGGCGCGGCTGGGTCGACTGATGGGCTGGCTGCTGCCCGCGGAACTCAGGAATCGGGACGGGAGGATGCGGCGGAAGATGGGCCGCAGGAGGGGGAATGAGGCTGGAGGTCAGGGGGGTTAGTG
>JABFFI010000933.1:0-26073 GCA_013623725.1 Fusarium robinianum | reverse complement strand
GCAGGGGGGAGCCGAAGAGTGTAGGGAGGGGAAGAGGAGGGGGAATGAGGGGGGGGAGTGAGGGGGGGTTTGTCATCTCGCTTCAGGACCGCACCAAAACTAATATACATGTCATTCGGAATAGATGGCCAACTTCATGTGCCAAGGCGGCGACTTTCTCAACGGAGATGGAAGCGGTTCGACATGTATCTGGGGCTTCAAGTCCTTTGAAGATGAGAACTTCATCCTAAAGCACGACCAACCCGGCCTCCTCTCCATGGCCGTACGTTCCCATCCTCCCTACCCATCAACCTTGCCCACAACACCCAGCGGTGTCTAACATATCATGATACCCCAACAGAACGCCGGCCCCAACACCAACGGCTCCCAATTCTTCATCACCACCGTCCCCACCCCCTTCCTCGACAACAAGCACGTCGTCTTCGGCAAAGTCGTCGACGGCATGGACATCGTCAAGAAGATGGAGGCCACGAAGACGGGATACCGCGGCAAGGACGTTCCCAACCTCGACGTAGTCATCTCCCAGTGTGGCGAGATGTAGGAAACACAGAAACACCACCACCACAACAACATATACCTCGTCTTGTGGTCTTTAATCTCTCTGATTCCTCCGTCGGCTCTTTTTTTTCTTGTTTCTTTTTGCGCAAGTTTGACAAACTAATGCCGATATTGTGTGCCCCGATGAGGGTATGAGAAAACGGATGGTTCTCGTTGAGGAGCAGAGTCTCGGAGGCGGGAAGATTAGTATCAGAAAACGCAGACGCGTGCAAATACCCGTCGGAATTACATCTTTTAATCGTCCCGTCGTCGGCGGTTTCATCACTCGTGTGAGGTATCACAATCGCACATCGTCATTCCCATTAAATGATGTGCATCCTGTGTTCCGCCAGCGAAGAGCCCACGGTGACCACGGTTGTCAGTCAAATGACACAGCAACAGGAGCATCCCGTCACACACACATGTCTTCCCCAATACACGTCCCTTCCATTCAGGCCACACACTCACCACAGTCATCACAATCACAAAGGCACAAAGACACAAAGACACACTCATCCGTTGGATGCAAACCATTTTCTTCAACTGTCCTAAGCTAGAGAGCCCCCTTTTTTTCCCTCCCGCCCGCCCATCGCCCTCCTTCTTTGAGACGCCTCTGCCCAGGTAAACCATCGCCGCACGCAGAAAAGAAGAATAAAAACAAACATAACCGAAGAGAAAGAAAACCAGATCCGAGGCGTAAATGAGATCGTACTCCGAAAAGCCCAAACTTCAGCTTCCCTCGTCGTGACCGAGAGAAGCTGCGTGGGTTGGAGATGAGCCATGCTTCGTGTAAACAAATGGTATCATTGTATCCAACGCCCGTTATGTGCGACCGGCGCGACTGATAACCCCCTGTTGTGCCATGGTCCCGGTTTCCTCCTCGCCAGACTGTGAGGCTACGAAGGAAGGGAAAGGGACACGGCAATGTATGTACTGACGAATAGAATGGAGAGTCGCTGGTAAACCCCCGCAGGCCCCTGATCTACAGGGGCGTCGTCGAGCGAGACGTTTAGAAGTTCCCGAGCACCCAGTTGCCACGGGCTCGAAGGAAGCCTGAAGGAAGGAGACTTGAAGGGAGAAGCTCTTCCCTGCCACTGCTTGGTGTCGGGGTAGGGGTAGGGGTGCTAGTTCTCGTGGTCACGGGCAGAGGCGTCTCGCGGAACTGGCCACCCGGGAAAGAATACTCCGCTGGCGCAGAACGCTTCGAAGAGATGTGCGTTATCAGCGTTTCCACAACGGTACGTGTGGATTCTTCGGAGAACGCAGCGGCTGTAGCAGAGGGCTTCGACGAGATGTGCGTCGTCAGGGTCTGCACGACAGTACGTGTGGATTCAGAGACGGCGGCGATCGCGACTGAGGGCTTCGACGAGACGTGGGTGACAATGGTCTGGAAGACAGTCGAAGGTTGGGGTGAGGGCGTTGGCTTTGAACGGGTCTTGAAGAGGGTCTCGTAGACGGTCGATGGGCTGGGCTGGTTAGGCACGGGGTCAGAGGGCTGGCCAGCAGCCGAAGATGCCTTTCGAGTCTTGGTGACCATGACGGTTGTCGTAGTGGTCTCGGTGTCGTCGGGTCCCGCCGTCGGCGCAGGCGCCGTCATGGAATCAGAGGGCCCTGTAACAAAGACGGTGGTGATGGTGGCAGGAGGCTGAACCGTCTGCGTGACAGTCACGGTCGCGACTCCATCGCCATAGCCAGGCGCTCCATTGCTGGGTGCTCCATTGCTAGGTGCTCCGTTGCTGGGTGCCTCATTTGTAGGCTTTGCGCCAGAGGGCGCTCCGCCTGCGGGCGTGGTCGGAGTCGGTTCGCTCGTCGGCGAAGGGGTCGCATCGCTGCCACCTTCCTGGCCGCCGTCGACGTCGACCTGAAAGTTGCCCTGCATCTGCGACTTGATGCCAGCAGAGTAGATGTTTTGGTTCTCAACCCACTCCAGAGCTCCCATGTCCTTGGAAGCAAAGGACTCGCCCTTGGCCGGGGTGACCTTGATGTCCAAGACGCTGGAATAGCTCTCGTTGCGGGCGATGGCATCCATGGTGAAGCCGTTGGGGTCCTTCTCGCCGCGCATAAAGGTGCCGGCCCAGGGGAACTTGCCGTTGGAGGTGGCGTCCAAGTCGATCGCGTCGGAGTTCAGGTCGGGCCAGTCCCAGTACCAGTAGATGGTGTAGATAGAACCGGGCTGAAGGTCGTCCGGGAGCTTGATGTCGGACTGGCAGGCCAGCTCTTGCTCGTGGATAGCGCCCTTGTCGGCGAACTCGGCGGCGCGAGAGGTGCTGAGCTCTCCCGGGTTGGGCTGGTAGCACTGGCCGTCGTCGTAGTTGCGGGTGGCGAGGAGGCGGCCACGGCGATCACCACCAGTGCCGTCCTTGTTCCAGAGGAGATGCACATCAAAGAGCTTCTCCTCATCCTTGGGCTTGTCAGTGCCGTAGAAGAAGAGGGTGCCACGGTTCTTGGGCTTCATGGGCTGGTTCTGGGGCAGCGTGGTGTGGCCGTTTTCAAGGTGCATGATGGCGATGTAGTCGCCAGGGGCGGCCTCCAGCATCGGATGAGCAGGCTGCTTCTCGAATTTGTACTTGTTCAGAACCTCCTCGCCCGAGTAAAAGGGTTGGCCAGCGGCTGGGAGGATGTTTTGGGGGATTGAATCGGAGAATGGGGGGTTTGTCGAATCGCGCGGGAGATAGCCACGAGGATACCCAACGCTGCCGACCATAGTGCCATTCTTGGCAAGCTTGTAAGCGCTCTCGACCCAGGAATGAGCCGAAGCGCCGGTACTCAAAGCGGCGAGCGTGGTCGCCACGACGGCGAGGTTTGAAGAGGATACCTTCATACTGAGTGAGGTAGGTTCGTCTCTGGAAGTTGTGTCGAAAGATTGATTGTGTTTGGAAAAGAAACGGTTCGATTGAAGACGGTTTGTGTAGAAGTTGGATAAACAACAGTGTTGAAAAGGTGGAAGAGTCGAAGGAGTGAGTGAAGATCAGAAGTGACTCCTGTTGGGAAAAAGGAATGCGTCGATTTATTCGTGCGAATAGAAAGGAGTGGCAGAGTTGTGGAAGCCCGCCAACTATGAATCGACCGGGTCGGGTGATGTATTGTTGATGAAAGAGGAACGGTTGTTTTTTGCTTGTTATTGTGCGTGAACAGTGAGCAGTGGTTTGAATGCTCGACGCTGGTTGGTATGGCGAATAGCTCGAATCGCTTTGCTGTTAAACACGGACGTTGGAGTGGCAGAACAGGCAGCCTATTGAGCCACGCTGAACAATAACAAGGCAAGCCTTGAATGAAGGACTTGATTTTCTTTCTTTTCAGAAACCGTCGTAGGAACCTCACAATGAGTGAGTGCGAGTTGAGACTTTTTTTCTTCCCGAGAGAGGGCAGCGAGTCTTCAAGGCGTTCAACGTCCAGCGCAGATGAAGTTGTATTCTGGTCAGTCCAGCTGAACCGCAAAAAGAGGAACGGGACACAAGGAAAAAAGAAGAGAAGAAGTAGTAGAGGTTAAAGCGAAGGCTCAGCCAGGAGATAGGGAGAGCAGGCGAGAAAAGAAGGTTGAACAAAAGGAAAAGAGATAAGGAAACACCGTTGAACGACCCCCCTTCTAGTATCGCATGTCCATTGTTCGTGACTCACGGACAGTAACGTGTGTGAATGGTGAACGAGAGAAACGGACGGTTTTATCGAGAAGCTGGAACGGCCGAGAGCGCACGACAGCGAACGGATGGATGTCCGGCGGAGCGGGGGAGGGAGGACGAGTGGCGATGGAGAGGGACGCAGACGACGTAGACGACGTACGAGGAGGAGGCAATCAAGGGCACAAGGAACCATGCAGGCACGGCAATCGGACAAGCAAGCAGGGAACCAAGCAGGTCATGCAGGCAAGGTACTGGCTGAACTCGAGGGATGGAAACACTTGGCTTTGTTTGAAGGAGGAACAGGAACAGGAACAGGTGAGCGATCGAGGAGTATTATGGGACTATGTGGGTTGACATCGTGAGTCGAGTCAAGGACGGCCGCGACCTATTGTTGGACAGCACAGCCGTGGTCGAGGAAACGGGCCTCGAGGATGGAGCAGCCATGGAGTCGCATTCCGAGACGGAAGCAAGGCAACGGGCGGCTGCGATGCAATGCGAAGAGAAACGACGAGGCGCGGCAAGGAAACGAGATCGAGACCTATGGCGTGGACATGGGGTCATGGGAGACCGGACCTCACGAGGACCAGACGTACTAACGGCTAGCCGTGCAGAACCCGCTCACTCACACACTCACTATCGACGACTAGATGATACCATGCAGCTCACTCGAGCAAAAATAGCAGACATAGTTATCGGCTTGCCCCCCCCCCCACCCGCTCGTCGCGGCTTCGTCAGAAGAAGCGCTGGGAGAAGCGGTTGGCGACCAGTCAACGACAGAACCCAGACCAGGGGGCTGTTGGCAAAAAGAGAGGGGGCGGCAACAGCGAAACGAGACTCGATGGAAGACGGGGCGGTCGCACAAGGGTGCAAGAGAGTCCGACGAACGGGAGGCAAATGAGTCTCCATTGGTTTATGTTGGGTATACAAAGTACAGGATGAGGGCGTTTCGGAGCTGGGATGTTTGTAGCCGCCCGATTGGAAAGGGCTTGCAACCGCGGCAGAGAGAGATTGTGGTGGTGGTTCTAGAACGGTCCTCTGTCCAAGAGACGCCGGGGGACAAGCCATGGAAAGAGAAGGAAAGAGAAGGATAGCAGCAGCAGCAGCAAAGCTATCAAGTTGCCGTCGTCGAGTGTGGGAGCGGGAGATTGGATGTTGGAGGATTGGATGAGGTCGTCTCGTTGGCGCTGAGGACTCGGGCGTCTAAAACGAAAGTGGGCTTATGTATCTCCGTAGGTACCTTTTCCACGTCTCAAGCGCGCCTCGGTGGCTGAAGACCAATTGGCTATGAGAGCCTCTTAGATCTTGGGAAGGTGCGGGAGTACGTACTCTAAATCTGGACAAACAGGGGGTACCTGGGTACTTACTCGCCCAGGGCACCCAAGAGAGAATCTCCCGTCCACGTCCATGCAAGTCTATCTTTTTTTATCTCTACATATTGTCGCCTTTACATCTTTTTAAGCCTCATGCCCGACGGTGTCCTCGATCGCATAAATTCCTTTTGATTCCTTTCGTGTCTCGTCTACGGCCAACCTCGGCGACCTTGTGGGTTCATTCTCACTCACTCACTGACTCACTCATTCACTCAGTGTGCGTGTACCACCACAATCACCACCACTGACCGCCCAACTTGGTGATGACGACGACGACGACGACGACAACGACAAAGACAATAGCTCCAGGTCAGTGAAAAAGAGACCTAATCGTGACCACAAATTTCTTGGTTTTCCCCCTCCCACCTCCATCTCGGGTCGTCGCATTTGCCCAAACGTACGTTCCACAAGACCCCGAGTCGGTGACCCAAGTCGGTGACCCCAGGCCATTGTCGAGGCCGTTTTGCGAAGCGCCCAACTGGGTCAGTCATATAAACCCGGGACCGCAATCGCAAGACCGATCACGAGGCCCGGGTAAGGATGAAAAACAAGTCTCGTCGGCGAAATCCTCCTTTTCTTTTTTTTCTTCCCCTCTCTCTCTTTTCATTTCCCCCTCTTCCTATTGTTGCTGTTGCTGATGCTGTGCTTCGTCATGCAGGATAATAAAGAACGACGACAACATACATGCATCCGAGGTAGTAGCAAACAAACATCCCCCTCAATCCCCCCCTCAATAGATCATTTTGGTGCATCTTTGGTGCATCGGGATTTCAGGCAGCTTATTGCACAGTCCATGTTTGCTACCTCTTGTACCCTTCCCTTCCCCCTCTCTTAACCCAGCTCAACCTAAGTCATCATCAATTCGGTACAACTAACTAACGTTATCATCTTCTCATTTCCTTTACAAAAACCTCCTTGATATTACTATATCAGTAAACCCATGAATCTATCGTCCTAAATATCCAATATCCCCACACACGCCCCCCCCCCTTTAGTCCTCCCTCAGACACACACACACACACCCCCTCCTTCAAATCTGCATCATCCATCCATCCCTCCATCACTAAAAAAATGTCCTACACGCTCTTTGAACCTCATCCCCCTTCTCCACCTCTAATGTTCCAAGGTTTCCAAAAGTAGCACAAAGAGACAACTCGTTAGGAGGCAACTTGTGAAAAGAAAAACAGACCGACAAGCATCATCCCATGCAAACTAGTCAAGTCTTGAGAATAAAGAAGATAGAAACAGAAACAGCAAAATGAGAATAGCTAATAAAAATAACATAAAAATGCCCCCGGGGTGCGTTTCATCAAGCGCAACGAATGTCTCACCCACACCCCCAGTTTTGGTCTCCCCTCCCGCATTAGCCAATGTCTCTCTATCTTTCTTTCTTTCTTTCTTTCTTCCTGGGTTCCTTTCTTCCCTCTATCGCCTGGAATTCCCTTCTCTTTGCAGGCGCAAATAGCGTCTTTCCGACCCTCCGGGTTGGTGGCCCCCTTTCTCCAAATTCCGAGGGAAACCCAACCCACACACACACGCCCCCTGTTCAGGATCGACGGGTTGATGAAGAGACAATGTATTTCTTTTTTTTCCTTTTCTTATGCCACCCCTTCGAGACATACTCTTGGCACCTTTTCTTTTTGGCCGATCTTCAACCCCAGTTTCGCGTGGCCCCATGTCGTCACTCTCTCTCTCTCAGACTTGCAAGTTCAACACCATACCCAGGTAGTTAGTTATAGTAGCTATCTATGTCACTTTGGGGAGATCGGCAGTTTCGAACTGCAAACGCCATCTAAACTCTGAAAGCTTTGACATTCGATCCAAGTAATCCATCGATTCCACCAAGAGGTCGTGGTTCGTCGTGATCGAGAGTTGCAGTTTGCGTCATCTTGGAAGTGCACACAATAGACGACGGCGACAGGGAAGCTCGGGTGGAAAAGTACGGATAATCATATCTTTCTTACACTAACTGCAAGCTAAATCATTATGCTCCATCGTCCAATGTCATGTCTATAGCCAACACACATGGTATTATTCTGCCCAAACAGCGCAGCAAATAAATCCTTCAGAAACACACAAACCATAAACATGCCTCAACGCCGACCACAATAGACCGATACATGAACCCAGTTGTGAAATCCCAAGAAACCCCAAGAAACCCCAAGACTCTCGTCAATGAATCGCCATGCGTTGCCTTTTTGTGACTCTCCGTAAACTCGTAGTCGCTTTCCGCTTCACCATCCTGCGCCTGCTGTCGCCATAGTGACCGGCACATGGCCATCTATCGTGTCTCCTCTCCGTCGCTTCATCGGTCGCGGGCTTCCGTCGCGCTCTGCTCCGGCCATCTGCGCCCACTGCGAAGATGGCCACATACTAGTCTGATCGGTACCGGCATCTACCTTACCGCTAGAGTGCGTCGTCCAGTCCGACCCGGCGCCAGTGCCCGTTGACCACCCATCCAGCGACGGCATGTCCCATCCCTGGAGGCCCGTATCGCACTCCGAGCTGTCGTAGACAAGCGTGTTGGAGAGGTCCAGCGCCGACGTGGTTGCTGTGCTCTGGAAGGGATTCACAGTCGACATGACGGGTTTAAGGTCCGCCAGTGTCGTAGCCCCGTCAAAGTAGGCCGCCTGGCTGTGCGAGTGCCCCGTGCTAGACTGGCTCTCGCTCCCAGTCGTGCTGCAGGTCGAAGGCAGGAAGCCAACACCCGTTGAGGCGGGCATGCCGTGGTCAAAGCTGGTCGGGTAGGACCCGTGCAGCCCTGCTGTTGGTGGAGGGGTGGCGAGCCCGTTGGAAAAGGACTCGAACAGTGTGAGCCCGTTGTTTGTCGCCGGTACCGTCGGCACCTGCGCCAGGCTGACGCCGCCGTCCCATGCCGAGCCGAACGTCTCGTTCATGGCCGCTGTCATGTGTTGGTTGATGGATGGCGTGGGCGACATGATGGAATCCCTCGACACCGTCGCCGACGGGTAGACGAGCGCCTTTTGCTGGTGGTATCGCGACATCGGGTCGTTGACCGTCAGCCATCGCCACGAAGTACCCGCCGGCTTGAAGACGGGGTTGTACTTGTACCATTGGTTCGTTGTGTTGAACCTCCAAAAGATGATGGCCTGGCGAACCCACCGCGTCGAGTCGGGCGCACAGGACCAGAGCTCCTGGTACATGGCCACCTTGCAGATCAGGTCGCTCCCCGTCAGTTCGCGCCGCGCCCAGGATGCGGCGTCGCCGTCGTCCTCAGATCGCTTCCGCTTGCTTCCGGCCCGGTCGAGGTCGTGCTTCTTGCGGTCACCGTCCCCGTGCTTTGACCGCTTCTCTTTCTTCCTCTGGTGCTCTACATCGGGGAACTGCACCGCCATGCTCAGGATACTAGCCCACTCTACTGCAGGGAAGGGAACGTGAATGTCCGCCCGCGGCCGGGTATGACAATCGCAGTCGGGCTTGGAATCGTTGCATACTCGGCGGTGGATTCCCGTCTCGTTGGTGTAGACGCTCGGCTTTGTATCTTCGCCGTGCAGCTCAGCAGGCCGGGCAAGGCGGGTGACACACTTCCACCGATGGTTTTGGAGGTTGGGCTGTGTGATGGCCACCTCGACAAAGCCGGTTAGCTCAGAGCCCGACGGAAATCGGGCGTGTTCGTGAAGCTCCAGCGTCGCGCACATCTCTAGCAAGAGGCATTCCTCGTCGCGCGTGGGCAGGTCCAGGGTTTCGTAGATCTCGGGCGCATCCTTCTGCCACCGCCGGGTGACCGTCTTGGCGCAGGCTGAAGTCGATCGGTCCAGCGAGCGCGTGTACTCATGAAGGAGCACGTCCTTTCCGAGCACGTTGGGGCTGTCGTCGCTGTTGTTGTACTTGTTCAGGTGCGGGAATGACTCCTGATCCAGCGGCGTGTCGTGGGCGTCATATGCAACCTCATCTCGAATCTTGACCTCGGACGATGACACGAAAACCTCGCACGTCTTCGGCCGGACTGTGATGAGCGACTGGAGTGCCAGGAGCTGTGAAAAGTACTCGTAGTTGGGCTTGACATCGGGAACCCGCCCCTCGGCAAGAGCAGTCAGGACCGGGTTGGACTTGAACGACTCTTGCTCCTCCTCGTCGTAATAGTCGTCAGAGTTTGTGGAGCCGGGCTCCTTCTTCTCCTCGGCAGGGAAGAGGAAGTGGACTGTTTCATATCCTTGTCAGCGTTGACCTTCATCCTCAGCCAGGTGCTCTAGACTTACAACAACGCAGATCCTCAAAGAACTTCTTGACCACCTGCATGTGGCTCGAGACTTGCTTTCGGCCCATCTGCTCGATACTGTCGTTGCTATTGTCGATGCGGAAGATCTCCTTGCTACCAAGCAGAGCAACACAGATGACGAAGATGTATTCGCTGATTAGCATGTTGCGGCCATGGAGCTTGCCTCCCATTGAGAACTTGCGTCGGCCCATGTGAGGCATAAGCAGGACAGCTAGGGAATTCTTCATTAGCACGCCTTGATCCAGTCATCAAGTAGAGATATTTTTCCAAGCTTCTTACAGTCAACAAAGGCATCCTCAAGCTCCGGTCTCCTCCACACGCCACCCTTGTCCTTCTGAGTATCCTTGTGTGCTTGTCTATTGCGGTATTGTCGGAAGGCAGGCCAGAAATACAGAGGATTGACACCGTTACGCTGTCTCCTTTGGAAACGAGGCTGGTTTCGAGGGGTCGGGACGCGGTAGAGGTAGTCGAAGGACTGGGAGGGAACCATGGGCGCCGGTAGGCTAGCTGGGATGGAAGAGGACATGCCCACTGAGTTCTGGTAGCACGAGACGATGCCGTTGAAGTTGTGTGAATGTGCGTTGGTGTTGGCCTCTCGGAGAGGTAGGCGACCATTGTGGATTCCCCGTCGAGTATCAAGGCAGTCTTCTGAAGGCGAATATCGTTGCGACGATAGCACCGGCCGCGGGTGATAGAGTGATGAAGACATGGCAGCGGACTGCACTATGTTGTGTGGTGGTGGCAAGGAATGCCGACAGAGGAAGCTCACAAGAAGAACAAGTTCGATCAAGGACGAATGCTTCTTGCAGCTCTACGAATGAAGGCACTGAGCAGGACAGAGATGGATGAGAAATGTTGAAAGGAATTCAAAATCGTGGAATGGTGGGATAAATGTATGCTTCTGAAGAAAGGAGGTCCAGGCACTGGAACGAAGAGTCTTCAGGAGAACTAATAGACGTCCATAAATCCAAGACTCGGGAAGAGAGTATTAGATAGGTAGTCTGCGGACCGTGTTCGCCGAGCCCAGGGCTGTCCGCCCCTCCTCAAGCCAAAAGATCAAGATCCATCACATCACATCCCATGCTATCCACCAAGGGCTGATGCGGGTAGGAAGGGCGCCCCCCCCCTCCCCTCCCCTCCCCCAAGGTCCGGCGGGGAACTGAGCAGACTTCGCCCGGAGGGATGTCTACGTCGAGGGCCGTGGCGGCCAATTGTGAGTACTTGCAGAAGCCACCGGCACATGGCAGCGAGAGCTTTGTATCGGAGGGCGTTAGTATGCAAGGGAGGATCAGGCCGTGGGGCCGCCATGCCTGTGCTGTGGTCTCATCGCCAGGGAGGGGGCGTGCATCGAGCAACGCCTCCCCAGGATCGTGGCAGCAGACGGCGCAAGGTATGTGGACAAGATTAGAGTCAGACATGAAGAGGATCCGCACGTCTCCAGTCAAGGCAATGAATTCTTTGACGAACCCCCTCTAGTCCAGGTCCTAGTGTCCTTTGGTCGGCCGGGTCAATATGATCAAAGAGGGAAAGGGAAAGAAAAAAAACCGATGGCATCCGTCCGGTGGGAATCCCTAGTCCCTTGCCAAGGGATGAAATCGAGTCTTCGCGTGCAAAGGGCACACACTCTCTCGTAACTCATCAGCCTTACCGAACTCTCGACAAGGCCATGGCGGACACCAGTAATCTTCTCACCCTCTCGCTCACCTCACCTCAGCTCAACTCGGTTCGGTTCGGTTCGGTCCAGCTCAGACCAGTTCAACCCTCCATCTCATCGTCGTCGTTGCCGATATTGACCTTGCTCCTCCCTCCGCCAGTCAACTGCTGAAGGGCTACTTTATTGACTTGCCTCCCCACCTTCTTCTGCATCTTCGCAATCTCCTCCTCAGCGTCGACTGCCTCCGCCTCCGCAAAGTCGAGGACGAGCTTTCGGCCCAGAAGGTGGGTGTCCCTCAACGCATTTAGCGCGTTCTCGGCTTCGCGGGGAGTGACAAAGTCTGCAAATGCAAAACCCCTTGCGGTATAGTCTGCCTTCTTAGGAACGCGTACCGATCTAAGCTGCCCATAGGTCCCGAACAGGGACCGGATGTCCTTCTTGGTGGCTTGGAAGGGCAGGTTCTTGATGATGATCTTGGTACGCTGTCCTGCAGCCTTCTTCGCCTTGTCCTCTCGCCGCCGCTCTTCGGCTGCGTCATGACCCTTGTGCGACGCCTTGACGGCTAGGGCGTGATCGTCCAGGACATGGCCATCCATGACTTTGAGTGCGGCCTGTGCTTGACCCTTGGTTCGGAACTCCACAAAGCCAAAGCCCATGCTCAGCGTCTGGCCTGGCTTCTTAGGGTCCATCTTGGTCTTAACTCTCGCCGAGACGAATCCGTCGAGAGAGTCAAAAGTTTCCGCAAGCCTAGTCGTAGTCGTCACGAAGTTTAAATTTCGCACAAACAGAGAGGTCGTTTCCACGTCCTCCTCCGGCTTATCGCCGCGTGACAGCAGGTCGTTCACACTAAGGTTTTGGACTGTCGCCGCCGGTCGATCCTTTAGGGACACGGCCGAGTCGATTTGGTGATCGCCTGTGAAGATGTCTCTTGGCGCTTTCTCCAAGAAAAGGACACTATCTCCGATCCGGCGATACGCCAACTTGCCAAACGCAGACTTGGCGTGATTGGGCTGTCCGAAATGGACAATGGCGATTGTTCCGCTAGGCGGCATCAAAACCCTCAGCACGGGCCCAGACTCCTCAAAGAGCTTACGGAGCTCATCGATCGTCGTACCATAGGGGAAGTTCTTGACCAAGATGGCCGTGTCGCCCCGCTTGTGCGACTTGAAGGCCTCCAGGTCCACGCCGTTAGCGGCGAAATAGGCTTTCGTCTCTTGGATGACGCTCGTCTCCGCGATGGCCTGTTTGACGGCAGCATCGGCCGAGGTAGGGTCGAGCAGCTCAGATTTTGAGACACCAAGACGGTCGGCAACTGATGTGTTCACGGCGTCCTGGCTCATGTAGAGCGCATTCCAGTTGAAGGTGCTCGACGCGGCCTCTTGTTTCCTCCGAATCATGTTCTGTTTCTTCAGAGGGAGCTTCGAGATAGCAAACTCGTCCAGGCCAGTGTCTCTCCTTGCACTGGCAGGAATGATGTGGATGATGCGCCCCTGAAACGTCGCCCCGTCCATGGCTTGGAATGCTTCAACCGCTGCCGACGGGTCCGTAAACAAGATCAGGGCAAACCCCTTGCTGGTACCTGAATTGTTGGCCGGTAAATGGACCTGGCCCTTGTTAGTGAAATGCCAGATCATGATCAACAAGAACAAAAGACGTTGAAATTGTGGCAACACATCAGACAATCGAAGCATCTACTAAAATAATCGCCCAGGTTCTCATCATATACCGAAGTATAAGCTGTCCCTATCTGGGGTTCATCACGTCGCCTTTTTCTCACTCACTCACAAGAGTAAGGAGTAAAAAAAATACAAGGAAAAAAGCACAACACATACCTCTTCAACTGTTCCGAACCGTTCAAAGGTCTCCCGAAGATCGTCCTCGGTGGCACTGTAGGGGAGGTTCCGGACAAAAAGCCGAGACGTTCGGCGGATCGCCTCCAGTGTGTCGTCTTTTGCCGGCTCACCCCCCGTTGCCCCGTCCGCGATCTCGGCGGTTGCCACTTCATCCGCCGCCGGTGGGTTTGCTTGGGATGTGTTGACGATGTCATCTCCCTTGTTCTGATCAGTCTCTTTTTCTTCAGACCCTTGCGCCGGTGGTGGTCGTTCCAGATCATCGGGATCAACCAGGTCCAGCAACCTGTTGGTTCGTGACCGCAGCCAGTCGTCATCGGTTGCACTGAGTCCCGCATGTTCCAGATCTTCCTGTCTCGTTTCTGATGACTCGGCGGTCTCTTCAACAGCAGCAGTTTGTTTGTCGGAAGGTTCGTCAGTCTCTCTCGGCTGAGAGGGCACAACTTCAGAAGCATGTGGCTTTTCCGGAGTATCTATCCTCCGTTGCTTCTTCTCCTTGTGTGTTGGAATCTGCTCATACTCGCCGTCACTGTCTTCCTCGGGGACAGCAGGAGCAGGGACACTAGGTACCCCGCCCTCCATATCGACATCGCCAACATCGTCCAGCGCGCCCTCCCTGCCGGTCTTCATAACCCTAAGGAACTCGCGTAGCTTGGGGTCTGAGGTGTCTGGCTCATCTCGCTTCCGTTTCCTCGCGTTCGAGTCCTCCTCGTTCGGAGGCTCCGAAGACTTGGTGAAGCTACCCGCCGACCTTGGATTGGAATGGGAGGCGCTCTGGCCCTTGATCAAGGCGGGGTCCGAGATCTAACATTCCATCAGCAAGAGTAAGTCAAGACATCCAGGGGCAGTCACTCACTGGCTTAGCAGTCTCGACGGCGATCTTGGACATGCGAATGTAAGACCTGTTGAAGTACTTGACTGCCTTGGACGCATCCTCGGGCGTCTTGTAACCCACGTAACCGATGCGTCGCTGGGCAATCAGCTTGACGTCGGTGATCTCGCGACCCTGGGCGGAGAAGTGCTTCCGAAACTCCGCCTCAGAGATGCTGGGTGGCAATCCCTTGATGAAGATTCTGGACGATGCCATGGTGACGACGATGGCGAGTGTGACGGTGGCGTTGATGGGACCCAGTCTCAGGTGAATCGCTTCACCTTGGGATACGAAGATGGAAGAACATGTCTGGATATGGGATTCTCGTGAAGGGAGAAAAAAAGAGGAAGGAAAAAAAAAAGATTTCCTGCCATTCTTATCGTTAAGGGTGGGTCATATAAACTGGCCCGTGCACTGCAGTTCTCTGCAAATTTCAACCCCACTTCATTCATTTTGTGCGCTTCTGCAAGCAACGTCCCCTTCACCGCTTTGCGTCAGCGATGGGAGAAATTCCAGAGAAGGAGTTTAACGCCACGACACATGAAGAAGATACTCCGAGATAATGGGTTTCTATTGTCAATTTTGAACAATTCCATGACTATTTCCGTATAAGATTCGCTGCGTCTTGGCTATCAATGTTTGCCCCTCTCTAGGCGAAGCGGTGGGTGTGTCCTGATGCTCATTCGCACAAACACTCTTGCGGCCCTCAGACCCGAGTCCAGCTTCTCTCTTTGGCCTCTAATTCAACATACTCCCTTGGTCCTTATCTCTTTGTCTAGCTTCGGAGCGAAGCCGACCTTGCTGGCGACTCCGATACGACAATCCAATACGTCGAGTTGCGTTGACATAGTAAGTAGTCATAGAGTTCAACGATAGACTTCCTGAACCAAACATCCCACCATGGAATATCCCACCGCAGTCGACATAGCGCAAGACAGAAACGTATGCGGGTTGATGGGAGGAATGGGGAGAAAAGCAACCAACTTCGCCGCCCCACGACGAGGTCCCAGAAATCCGGTTCATCACGTATTCTGGGGTTCTTGGCGTGCACTACGCAATCATGTAGTTCTTGAACGGCCTCTATAGTCACTTGAACACCATAGCCTATAGCCGGCTTTGTATCTCCTTGGTTTTGGCTTCATGTTGCATCACTTGCACTAGAATGTCGTCTAGTCAAACCATGAGTCCTATGTCTACGACTTGCAACCTGACACACATAACCTTGCGGCATCTTCCAGTGACGGAATAATGGACAGGTTCTCCAAATTTTAACTCTCCGCATAAAACGACGAAAGTTCCTCTCTAAAGAACTTGGCATATGGTGGGTTTAAGTTCCAGCTTGCCGTGGGCACAGTCCTGTTCTGCTTTCAGACTCTTAAGAACACATTCCGTCCACCACTGGCTGAGGCTCAATTCCCATAGCATTAATATATATTTAATGGTCTCGGCGACTTAAATACGGCTCGTGGACTCTTCTCTTCGCCAAAACAAGTTCCTTTGGGACATTTGATGGGAATAAGGTCTAGAAATACCAGCCACCCATGAGGCGCTCGCCGGTAAAGAATTGCACTCTGTGAGTCTTCAGTTGCTATTCAGATGATTAATCTTTTATGTACAGATATATCTCAATCTAGGATTATTTTGTATATTTCTCTACTTTTTAGTATGCCAGTTCAGCAACCTGGTGTGTCAAATGTCCACTCCAGTGTCCACTTGCAGTCAGGTTCATGTCTATGGCCCTCAACTCATGGCCTCGGATTTAGCTTCCCGTGATTGTTCATCTCCGAATGTACTCTATTATAGAGTCTACCTACCTAGGTATGTGAAGATCTTGTGGGGCTCTATCTAGAGTTTCTTTCCTCATGCGCACTGAGCATATGTTCACAACCCCCCTTGAGTTTCGTCCGTCGATAGTTCTTCACCCGGGATTTACACGGGTTTTGATAATTCTTCTACTCGATGAGGCTCCTGTGTTCACAAGATGATCTCGTGTGTATGCGATTGATGTCGGTCCAAATCCGGATTCTTAAAGTTGGCAATTCTCGATCGCTACCTGCCTTGTTCCCCAGCATACATCGATGGATTTATTCTTCCATCTCAGATGGATGACACCAAGGAGCAACTAACACCTCCACAACTATTTTATCAAACATAATGCTTGAATTGCGAACAGAATATATGGAGAATAAAACGACTCCTAAAATATATCGAGAAATGCCGTTGCACCGATGTTTCTTGCTCACACAACGGTGGCAGAGCTCTAGTCTAGGGTAAGGCACATCACGAAACAGATGTGGAGACCTGCCAACTGCCGGGTTCGCGCCGCGCCGCGCGCCGCGCAGCGTCACTGTGCACGTCCCCACGAGGCTATCCGACGACGCAGGACCAGCAACACCATCCCAAACACGCGACTTGAAAGAAACACAACAAACTCCACGAGGTCACAGTACATCAAACGCGCCCTATCATCGCTCCACATCGAAACAGCTCCCGCAACACCTCGAATCCCCTCCACCGATTTCCACATCGTTGCGACCCGCCCAACCAGATCAGATCGTATGTGCACTCCAGGAAAAGGGGGCGCCAAATGAGGCGCCCAAGGACGGCTGGCTTCAACAAGGCGTTCGCCTTACGAACCAAACACCACCAATGCAATTCGGTACCAGGCTGACGAAGCGTATATCAAGCTTATAACAAATATTATTCGCGATAATTATCTTCCTATCTCCCACGATGGCCGATAACAAGCACCTCATGGACACTCCCGTGCCCCGGGAGAAGCTCGAAGGTGGGCGAATCACCAGGAGCATCAACAAACGACTCGTCGCTAACTTGTAGCTAGCGCAGATCAAGTCCGCCGACATGGTGAGATTCGCCGATACATCAACCGGATATACCACAGAACGATGGCTGACGAGGATTGATAACCGGGTTGAAGACGGAGGAGATGCAGCAGGAGTCGATTGAAGTTGGTATGTCTGGGCATCAACAAACGACGTCACGCTGTGCACACCCAGAACGAGGCTGACACAGCTACAGCCCAGGAAGCCATGGCAAAGTTCACCATCGAGAAGGTAGGGTTGGGACTCGAGGCAGCGCGCGCTGTGCTGCCTTTGCTACTAGAGGTGCTGACATGATGGCATAGGACATTGCGCAGTATATCAAGAGGACAGTCCGTACCATCCTAACCCCCCCCCTTTCAGCTGACCGACCACTCACCCCGAACCAGTTCGACGAGCGCAAGGGACCTACCTGGCACTGCATCGTGGGCCGGAATTTCGGCAGCTTTGTCACTCACGGTACGCCTAAAGCGAGAAAACATCCCCCTTGGTCCCCCGGAGCCAGCTAACAGAACGGTCAACGTCCGTGGGCACAGAGACCAAGCACTTCATCTACTTTTACCTCGGCCACTGCGCAATTCTACTATTCAAAACACAATAGGATTGGGGAAACTGGCTCACCAGTGGGGGCCTTTGGAAGAGTCTGTTGTGAGCGACGGGTGATGGGCGTGGTAGGACAAGGTCAAGAGGCATCAAGCTATCATGCCAACCCACCCACTAATACCTACCTATGTACGAGAAGGACGGTCATGTAGCACTGCGACTGGACGGATACTAGGTTTACGATCAATAATGATGGGCGCTCGCCCGGTACTTCCAACCTTTTTGTGGTACTTGGCTGCTTTGGGCTTGGTATGTCATGGTTCTGAGTTGGAGTGTGAGTTATCGCGACAAGGGCAATACATCAAGAGATGATGCAGATGCCGCATCCCGAATGCAGTCAGTATCCGTGTCTCGACTGGTGTTGTGTCCGTTCCTGAGACATGGTCGTCTGTCCGCTCCAGCCGCCTCGCTTTCAGGAGCCATTTCTTCACACTGGTACTTTGATCTCGGGGACTCACAAAGTGCACGCGTCTGGTGAGACGAGGCACAGAGAACGCAACCACGCAATCGTCAGCCTTCAATTGGTACCGAACATCGCACCCATCACGCAACACTTGTTGGCCATGCGTGATCTGGAAGTCTGGAGAGCAGCACCCCAGGACGAACCATGTCACGTTCACGTGGCTCGTCAGGGAGTTTCTCGCAGACCAGGAACTGGAGACTACTCCCGTTACCTACTTACCTACCCACCTAGGTACATACTTAGGTAGTAAACCGGCAGCCGGCACAACCGCCCAAACTGTGGCCGCCCTCGGCTCCAAAGGTTGATGCCTTCGCGTGCGGGTTCCCCCCTCCCCCAACGACGAGGGGCACTTGACGTGAGTCTTTTTTTTTAAGTTTATCAGAGTCCCGTTGGCGTCAATAGACCCTCCTGGGCGATCAATTGATTTGAGAGCTGATCGCCTCAGTTAAGGGAGCTAGAGGGTTTTCGGGATTCGGGGGACGGGCACCATCAAGACGATGTGGGCTTTCGGGCGATGGATGGTCTCTGGTTGAGTGGTGTGTGTGTGTGTGTGGATTTGGACGTGAGGATGGGGAAGATGGGGATGGCCCCGGATGAGTGTGGGAGGGTCAGAATGAAGGGAAGCGGTACCGGAATCACACAATTTTCACACAATACCTTGCGGATCTGTCAAGTGCAACGACTGACTGACTGACTGATACGGAGTTAAGAGGAGTCACATTGTGACTTATAGCGAAAATCACAATTGGTCTGACCATGATGATATCGGCGTTGGATCATCAGGTACTTTCTTCCAAGAATGACCTCACCAAGACCCGTCATCAAGGCAAAGTACGAAGTACCTGAGCTGCAAGGAGAGGGAACAGAAAGAAGAGAAACTTACTCCGTAGTAAGCACTCACATTATCACACACCCCTCTCCCTTTCCCCTCTTTCTTCCAAACTCTCTTTTCCTTCACACTCTTTTTTTTTTTCTACGAATACCTAAGTAGGTACCTACTACGGCACTAAAGTTCAACGTGGGGGAGAGAGGTCGTCCCCGTCAGGCCAGGGGCCGGAGCCAGCCCTCCGGACCGCCGCCAACAAGCTCGGAAGTCTGGACCGCGATATTGTGTTGCGCAACCGACCGACACGCCCAGGTCGAAACGCACCTCACTTTTCGGGGATTGGGATTTGTCGATGGATGCCGACATGGTTGGTGGCAATGAAGCGACCAGAGAGTGCGAGAAGGGAAGAAAAAGAAAAGAAAAAAGAAAAAAAAAAGCAAGTAGTAAAATCCCGACGCAGGCAGGATGGATCCCTGTCCGGTTCCGCTGTTGTCGAATTTGTTGCCGAGCTCCCCTCTACCTACCTACCACTGGTCGTGAATTCGCCGTTCGCCGATGAGAAGGCTTTCATAATCGTTCTTTTCCTTTCTCTGATTCTTTGAACTGTCAGAAAGCCACAGTCACTTGATGCGGACTGGAGTAAGTCTCCAATAGACCCGGCGCTAGACATGGGATGGTGTGCTGCTCTTCTAGCCCACCCGCTGTGCTGGTCCCTTGAGTTCGAAATCCCGGTCTGACAACCGAGGAAAAAGTCGTCCCGGAAAGTAAGGACTGCTTGACGAAGCTGCATGAGATTTGTTGTATTATAATCCAATCTGGCATTGTCGAGGGGGACTGCTAACCACGTATGCAGTACGCAGGGTAGCTCTACATCGTACCTGGATACTATGAAGAACTACCAAAAGTTACTACTGTCTATCGACACGCCTGGAAAACGGGGGAGGAGAGCGGCAGTTCTTACACTTTCATGTAGTACCTGAACTCTAACTGAAAATATCTCGTACTGTGCCACGCACCGTACATCCTTTGTAGACAGGTTCGACTCCAACAAGCAACCATTGAGCGCGAGTGTGGGAGTGTGGGAGTGTGGGATCGCCCCAAGCAAGCATCGCATGCACATCGCATGGCACGGGCAGCAGCAGGATGGGGATTGGGGACGATGGGAGGGGCGGCGCCATGCCCGATTTGCATGACTTGCAGCGGGCCTATCCGGTCAACGGAGACGGGATGCTTTGGAATGGGTTCGATCAGAGACGATCAACTCTGGATTCTGTTCAAGAGGTGGCAGATGTGGGAAATTCAGCCAGCCCCAAATCCCCGGATCGTCAGCGGCGATTACATTTTACGTCGACGGGAGGGCTACTTGTTTCGATCTAGGCGTGGAAGATGTCAACCTTTCGAGGCTGAGCTGAGCTGAGTGAGACATACGAAGTAGGTAGCTGTGATGCTGGTGAGAACGGGATGGATGGCTCAGATGGAAACCATTGGGCTTTCGTCAATGGCTGGCTGATATCTCTCACCCCGAGGCAAATCGGGCCTTTGCCAACACCTCCAAAAGGCATTGGGCCAGAGGTGCCTCCCGCCCGACATGGCAGGGATAGCTAGCACCCGTCAAGAAGAGAGCTTGTGCTTCCCCATCTCGTTGTCGCAGACACAGAATCATCTGGCCAAGATGCGGCAGAAATCCTGCTGTCAACTTTCCCGGGTAGCTGGACCCTTTCCGTCCTGGACGTGATCTCTCTCTCTCCCTCGCATGGTGGTCCGGTTCCTTGGTTCCTCGGTGACTGTTCTCCGCCAGGCTGGTCCGTTAATCCCACCTGTTCCTCACCATGGCACACGCGAGAGTGGTGTGGTATTCGTTCGTTTCTGTGCCTGCGCCGTAGAATTCATCGGGTTCCGCGCCTATCCCAAGCCATCCCGTCCGTTCAACAATCCCGGAAACCCGTTGGCTGATGGTGATTTTGATGATGCCGGGGAGCTTTTCCCGAGGCCCGCGCCGCCGTCGTGCTATGTACTGACTAGGCCACACTCAGTCACCTCCCTCCCACCTTTCGGAGAGACATCCCAGAAGCTGCCATGAGCTGCGAAGAGATAGTACCTCGGTTTCCGCAGTGTGAGTTACACCACGGGGCGGCCCCAGCGCAGAAATGGGAGCATCTGGAGCCGTGCCATGCCCTCGTAGATCCAGATGTCTCGCTTGGAGACGAGACATTGGCAAAGTTTGTATCCATGCCATGGTCCAACTGGATGCTTCACCAGCCCGCGCCGGCTCGTTTTTGGGGTGCGCGAGGCGGGCTGGGGAACGAAACGAACGAGGCGCCGTCGTGTCATCACCCAGCATTCCTACCTACTTCTCCATGACGTCCTCTCCGGTTATCTTTCCCTAGCAGCTTGCTGCATCCCGCTTTCTCGCTTCATGGGTGATGGGCTAAAGATGTAGGGACCAAGCCCTGCCGTGCACGGTATACGGCGTTCGGGGAAGGGTATCTGTAGACATCTGTCAGACGGATATCGGCCCAGGGAGCCGTTGAACTGTCTTCAACAGCTAGCTAGAGGGCGGGAGCAGTTGAAATTGAAGATGCGATCTACATGTCCCACAATACGAGAGCCATCATGCAAAGTTGATCTTGGTGCAAGGCTATTCTTTCCCTTGGGTCCTTTTCCTTCATGTCCAGCTCGCTGTGTTCAATTGGACCTGTGAAACACAATTTCAATAGCCTTACTTTCGGGCCTCTTGACTTGGCGTGCATATTGACAACCCCTAAACGGCGTCATTACAATTCATTCATAGGCTGTCGATGCGTCGGAGAAGAAACGACCAGTCAGCACGGGAAGACCAAGGCTCTTTGTCCAGGGGTTTATTATTATTATTTGACACCCCTTGAAGCAGGCCTTGACATATTCGATCGTCAGGCTTACGCTTCAAAGTGCATAGTGGCAAACGTTGGCGATGTCCTAGGGATGCGGCTCCTGAAAGGTTCAGTTGGCTCTGACGACGATGATGACGACAAGGGATAATGAAGGGCAGGAGTGCAGCCGCATGCCTAAACCATTTTTGGCTCGCGGGAGCAGGTCCCAAAACTCGACAAGTCTGAAGGCGAAATCCTGGTCCCTGAAGAAGTCGAGGGTTGGCGGGTCGTAGGTCCCTGCTGATTCAACGAGTTCATCAAATCACCCACCTATCTGTTGTTCCCCTTCTTTTCCCATTGAAGACTAATTGCAGTTTGATTGTCCTGTACCAAGGGGGGGGCTCCATCGCCGCAGCCAAAGGGGGTTACATACGAGCAAATAATAACGAATGGACCCCTTACTGACGATCCTGGAGCGTCAAAATACGGATGCGGTCGAGCAATGATTGAGGGCCGGGTTGACGCCGCCTCGGATTTGAGGTGGATGCAGTCGACGCAGAAGCACTGGGCGCACGCATCCCAACCCAAAACAGGGCGTCGACCCGCCAGCTGGTGTCTCTCATGGAGGGCGTTCGTGTGCTCCCGTCGGCCAGGCCCGTTCCCCATTACAGTAGGTGCGCAGGCAGGCTGGCGAGGCGCGTGGTCAGTCAGAGAGATGAGGCGATGATGCAGTAGGTACCTGGCATAAAAACGGTGAATGGCTCATACTCATCGGTAAATCCTTCGACTGCCGTGGGCGATGCATCATGGGCCTCGTAGGACATGTAGATGCTAGGCGGTCTGCTTAACACCAGGCCGGCTGGGTTGTCGCAGGCAGTCGTGGTCATCCCCCAAGGCATGGCATCATTTGGCGGAGGACGTTGGAGTGTCTGAGGAGGACGGCCCCAATCAGGATGCTGGAGACCCCGTCACCACCGTTCTCCGCAGACCGGTTCTGGCTTGGGCTTGAGCGGTACGACGTGGGATGGAGTGGGATGCAGGCGGAGCGGTTTCTTGGAGATGGGACCAGCATCGACAGCAGGTGACCACGACATCCGGACAAGCCCGCCTAGATTTGGACTTTCACGACATACGCCCCCCTGCTTGCCAACGAAGTCGTCGAGATGGGGGAAACATGCCGCATCTTATAGACACTGGCGTTGCAATACTCCGTACAGGGTGGCATGGTTGAAGCTCGTGGGGGGAGTGGGATTTCGCCGACTCCTTGCGACTGTTAATTACACTGGAATTAGTGCATGCGTTGGTATTGCCAATTCTAATATTCACCACAGGAGGGAGAGAACCTTCAGCTTGGCCAAGTGCATGCTGCTGCAGCGCCATGATGGCCCGATCTTTCACTGGGCATACATAGGTACTATGTAGACCCTCCTGGCTCGACTGCAGGGCTGGACTGCCGACCCGACGACGGGGGCGGCCCGACTCTGGGAGGGTGATGTCAGCGAGCAGAGGTGAGTCGTGTGTCCCTCGGAGCCCTGCGTTTATGGGGACTTCGAGAGAAAGGCACCGCCTTTCCAGGCGGGAGGCGCCCAGAAGAACGGCCCTTATTTTTGTCCCACCTATCCCAGGCATCCGCCCCATGTTCCATGTTCCATGCGCCTTCGTACCAAGGGTCTCCCGCCGGGGAGCTATTCTGGGCTTGCCGTTCGCCTGGGTCCTGTGTTATTCTGAGTGCGCGTTTCAATTCGTGGCCTTGGTCGCAACGCAGAGCACTGATGGTAGTTGTGAGCAGTCCTCGTTGCGGCTCGTATGGATGCCTCTTTGGCCGGCGATCTTTTCTGCTGTCTTGCCGATTTCTTATCATCGAGGAGGCGGTTGGATTTGTGTTCAGGTTTTGGTGTGCATACTCCATACTTCGTAAGCAGGTAGGTACGCGCACTGCGGACAGTACATCGCATGGATGTATCTGTCTGGGCAAGTCGCGCCGGGGGAGAAAAACCGGAGACGAGACGGTGGCGTTTTTTTTTCTCACTGACCAGGCCAAAACGGGGCAGAGGAAACGGTCCATGTTGGGCTCCGCGTCACCGCTGCTGATGACTTCCATTGACGTTTTTTTTTTTCCTCAACAACATCGATGGATGGATGAATTCTCCGAAGGGGGGGGTTGCGTAGCAATGCTATGCCATGAAAGTTTTAAATCACCGGGGCAAACAGGAAAAAAGTCAAAGTATTCGGAACCTTGATTGGGTGCGTCAGCTTTCTGTGCAAGTGTGGTTTACTGTGGTGTTGATGGTGGTTCAATATCGAGAAAGTCGGTAGTGTCCGCCGCTTCAAGTGACCAGACGACTAGCGGCCCCCACGCATCGCCAAATTGGACAAGAGGCATGTCTCTGAGAGCTCTGCTGATCAAAAAGCCAATTGCATCGTGATCAATTGTACCTATGTAGGTAGCTTGGGAGACTCATCCATCTGGCAGCTCGCGGGGGATGTCCGAAGTAGCCTCCGTCTTGGTGGAGTTTGATAAGCCGGCCACGAAGCCGACGTCGCGGCGTTTGCGGGGGCGGGGCAGTAGCCATGCATCTGTTCTCCTCCAAGAGACATAATGGAGGATCGCACGCCGGAGGAATTCGGGCTGCGGTCTGACTGATTTATGACGATTGGTGTTTTGGCTTGAGTTGAGTTGGGCGGGTCGAAAACGGTGCCCTTCTTCTTCTTCTGGGTAATAAATCGCGAAAATCTGACAGCGAGGTGTAGAGATGTAACCATGGTCGGGCATGAGGTGGTGATAGCACGGCGTACTGAGTGCCGATGTTTATATTTTGCTCATCACGGCGGATTATCGTAGCTTATATTGACCACAATGTCATTGAAAGTGAGCCAATACAGTGATATTTGATTCAAAACATCGCAGCCTAGCAATGAGTACTCACGATTCGGGTCCTGTCGAATCTACTTACCTACCACCCGGCAGTGACTGCGGGTTGGGGTGATGGAGACACTCAACAGGAGAGTTTGGCATTCATCTATTGCCAAGTGCAAGTACTACTCACTTCTGGTTGCATTCAGAAGTGGGCAGAACCTTGGGACTCACAACGTATTCCACAACAGTCATACCCGCATTCATCTCGCTCCCGATCAACCGCATTCCATCGTGAGCCATCATGCGGCGGAAATAGCGGGTAGATGCGGTCATGGTCAACGAGACCGGCAGTGTCGATGTGCCAACCAGGTCCTCTTGAGTTCTGGAGTAACTTGTCTCGTCGGGGCCTTGCCTAAATACCTACCTAGTAACTAATGTCCGGATACATAGTCGGCATCCGTCATGGTGGGTGCGGACTTTGCTATCTCAGAGTTCGTCTTGATCCATGCCCGTGGCCGATCCACGCAATGTCCAGTGGCTTTGCACGGCCTGTAGATGCCATCTCCTAGGCATAAAGAAATTGAATTGCCCAAACGTAGATACCGACGCTCAAGCCTCGGGACGTACGATTATTGACCTTTCAATGGTTGCCGGGTTCAATTTGTTGACGTGACTCCTGCCGAGGAGTGGGGGTGGCCAACTACCCACCCACGCACCTACCCTAGGTGCTTTCCAGCGTCGGGAATGATTCTGGGTGAGGAAGAGAGACAACCTTGGAACTCTTCATCACATTGATCGAGACAAATAACGGGAAATTGGCAGATAGTCTTCAAATGACCGAAATTTCATATTCAGGAAATCATGGATGACAATTCCAACCGAAGAGAACCCCGAAAATCAGCACCCCAGCCACGTTTGAAATGCTTCCCATTACGGTCCCCGTAATATATGGGCGGCGCTGCCCAGGCGGCACTAAGGAGTACTTGGACGTCCATTCTGGCCGGTGAGTCAATCGTATATCCCATCTCCAATCGACACCTACCTCCGCCTCGATGGGAAAACCCTCGCCAAGGCGGTCGCATGGTGCGTCGTTCTAAGCTGACGACGAACCACGGACGGACCTGCCGTCGAACGGAGTGGTCTCGAGACATCCATGGCGCAGACCCTTGATCAGCACGGCCTCGTCGACGTTGTACGAAGCCGAGTGGCAGGGTCCTTGTTATTTTCGGTGACTTTTTTCTTTTCTTTTTTCTTTTCGGAATTCGTTACAGAAGAGCGGCCGAGAGAGACAACAAGCAAAATACGGGAACTAAATCGCCCTGCAAGGAGACATTTCTCGACCCCTAATGATTTCTTTTCTCTACTACTTCGTACTCCGTACGTCAATTCGAGATGTAACAGTCATCCTCAAGACCGGGTTCCCCGTTATTGTTGTCATCGGGCTCAGCCATCAAGCCTCAATGTCCTCCCCAGCCATGTGGCTCAAGACCCAC
>JABFFI010000932.1:445-63122 GCA_013623725.1 Fusarium robinianum | reverse complement strand
GGGGGGGTGGGATGTCAGTAAACACGCTCTCTTGCCAATCCCAGCCGATTGAACTGGTGCTAACAATGAAAGCAGTTATCAAAATGGTTCTCGGTAGTTGCTGTGTAAGCTGCTGCACCGCCGGTGATTATGGCGACCACGACTGGTGCGGCCCCTGCTACTGCAACCACCCGTTTCGCCAAAACTTCGATGAGAGCGAGTGGACGTCCTGGGATGACCCGGCCGACGCCTCTCGGCAGTCTGCCCCCTCTAACGAGGGCGAGACGGTCAACAAAGGCGGCGACAAAAGAGTGGAGAGAGTCGAAGAAAAAAATGACGAAAAGGGGGGCAGAGACAAGAAGAAGAACGAGAAACCCAAGTTCAAACCAGAGCCAAAGCCCAAGGATACCGAGAAGAAGTAAAACTTGTCGTCGAGTCCGGTGAGTCAGGAACACCAACTCAAACGATGCATTCAGTGCTGACTTTGCTCACGATGAAGGCCATCGATAATCAAGCGCGGCGTCTCCGACAATCATGTTTTGTCTCGTTCGCTTCTTTTCGCTTCGGTCGTCGATAATGTTGCGTGGGGTCTGTATCATGTTTTTCTCGCCCTCTCTTCTCTCTTTCTCGGTTTGTCGGGTCTTGTTCGACTGGAAATTGGAGTATCGATGTAGTCGGTTGAAGGATTCGGGGGGTAGGCATATATTTGCATCAAGACACAGACACTGAGTGATCTGTCCCCTGTCGCATTGTTCATTCTCTGCTCGACCTGTGCTCTCTTCCTCCCATCCAAGTAGCAGTGTCCCCAGCCCAGTCCAGCTTCACTCTGACGTAGTGTATGGTTACAAAAAAGGGAAGATGAAAGGGAACTGTAGTGACTGCTTTTCTTTTCTGAAACAAAAACTTCCCACCGTTGTGGTAAATTGCTATTCTATGGCTGCTCTGCTATCTGTGTTCTCGCTCACGTCGCCCTTCTCGCGTCTCTCGCATGGGGGTGCGGTTGGTTTACATAGCGAACATCATAGCAACCAGGGGGACGGCCACCGCCCACATCATGGGTCGGTTGAGGACGGCGGCGTCCTCCTCGTCTTCGCTGTCCCCGGTGCTGTTATCGGACTTTGTGTTGACCACCTCACTACCGGTGTCAGCCTTGTTCTTGCCCGAAAAGTTCGACTCGTCATCCTCGAGAGGGACGACCTTGAGGTCCTTCATCTCGTTGCCGTCAGCGTCCCGGACGGTAAGCTTCACGTTCCAGTCGTTGATCTTGATGATCTTTCCGCTCGGCTTGGGCTTGATACCGTTGTCGATGAGCTTCTGGGTACCAGGGGGGACGCGGGGAAGGGTGAAGTTGCTGTCGAAGGCCTTGTCCTCAAGGAGGCTGGCCTTGCAGCTGGGGGCCTTGGGAGTAGTCTTGCTGGGGGACTGAGACTGGACGTCCTCCCAGTCGATCTTAGCGAACTGGTTCTTGAGGCGGTTGAAGTCGCCGAGAATGGTAAGGGTCTCGCCCTTGATCTCGACTAGGCCGTAGTTGTTGTCCTCCTCGGTATACTCGTAGACGACGCCACCAGAGAAGACGGGGGTCATCTCATCACCGTACATGGCCTGGGTCTCGTTCCAGTAGCGGGGCTGGGGCTTGTTGCAGCCGTACTCGCTGAAGAATACGGGGACAGAGGTCGACTTGAAACCGTCGGTCAGGTCGTCAAAGGAGGAGCTCTCGTAGGTGGCCTCGGGACCGCACCACGAGTAGGAGTTGAGGGCGAAGAGATCGGCACGGCTCATGTCGTTCTTGTCGTCGTCATCAGAGCACTGCATATAGTTCCAGGTGTCCCAGAGCACCTCGCGGACGTCCGCAGCAGAATAGCCGACGGGAATCTGGCGCTTGATGTTGTTCTTGATGTAGTTCTTGAGATCTCGGGTGACGGCACGAAGGTACTGGGGGACATCGGAGGCAGTCTCAATGTTGTTGATAACCTCGTTGGCGGAGAAGAAGAGCAGGGTGTTGGGGTAGTTGCTAAAGGCCTCAACGATGGCGAAAGTGCGGTTCAGATACTCCATGTAGTAGCTTTCCCAGGGCTTCTCGGAAGTGATGGCCTCTCCGGGAAGGGGCGAGTTGACGTCGATCATCAAGTACATGCCAGCCTAGACGACATATTGTCAGTACTGCTCACTTCACCACTGGCAAGCGGGTCAAAGGAACACTCACCGCATTGAAAATGCTAGCGCACTCGTCGTGGTTGATATCCGGGTCGAGGTTGTAGACACGGACGGCATTGATACCGAGAATCTGCATGAGAGCAGCATCTCGGAGACACTCCTCCTTGTGGCTCAGGGGATCCTTGCCAGTGGTAGGATCGTAGCCGGCGCTGCCGCCAGGCTGGTAGGCCATACCAACGATCTGGAACTTGTTTCCAGTCTCCGGGTTGATGAAGTCAGTTCCCTTGATCTCCAGAGGAGTGACGGCGCCGACGACAGAGGCCCCAAGGGCCATGAGGGCGGCGTTGAACTAGACGGGGACTTGTCAGTTTTCATTTGATTCCAGCATCGAGATTCTGAGATGCTGCAGATGAAGTCTGACTTACAAGCATGGTGGCTGTCGGGTGATTGCGCCCCTCGAGTTGATGCCGGTTGCGTAGAAGTGAAGAACAGCGGGTGTAGATTGATTAGAGCAGAGGATTTTTTCCTGTTTTTTTTTTCCCCGGGTCACGAGTCGCTAGCAGTGAGCCTCAATGAGACAAGTGTGGAAGTGTGTTGTTGATTGAATGTTTTTGAGTGGTTTGACCCAGGTTCGGAGACGTGAAGTAGCCCGTGCTGGCGAATAGCTGGGATGTTGGAAGGAGCGACGAGAAGTAAAGCACAATGAGGATACAGCAGTCCCAAGCGAGAAAAAAAATAACCAAGGACTGAGAAGGTGACGGTGAGCGAGTACGAAGGAGCGTATTAAGTTGGAGGAAAAACTGAGGAAGAATGAAGGACGAGAAGGAGTGGAAGTACGGAGTACGGAAGAGGAGAAGTTGGTGGTGAGACCAAGCAAAGACGAAGACGGCGAAACGCAGCGGGTAATATGGGCAACCCCAAATTATAGTGCAACTACGACCTCCTCCGAGCTACCTTCCCAAACCACCACCCTACCACCTTTGGGTAGGTACGATGGCCGAGTCCCTGAATGCCTTCCCCCCCCAGGTACCTGCTTAGTGCCTACCTTATTTCTCAAAAACGCAGGGGCATGAGCAGTGAATGCTTGGTCAGGGACAAACAACAACCAAGCCAAGGCCAGGATCATGACGATGATCTCTGTCCAAGCATCAAAGCCAAGTCTCTTCGTTGTAGCCCCTTTTTAGCCCACCGACCCATTATCCCGCATCACCACCCATCACTCCCGTCTTCATTCATTCTTCCGCTTCTCCAAATAATAAGCCAAGGTCACTTGGCGGTCCAAAACCCACTTCTCCCTCGACCCTTGGCCTCGCCTTCCCCCCTTTGCTCACTGGACCCTTGGCCGTTTTCGCCTTCCATAATCCATTTGCAGACTAGATCCAATCCGGTCTCTGATGGACGCCACATCCCAGCAGGCCCAACGAATGGCAAGTGCAGCGTTCCTGGTCCCACCACGTTTTTTTATCAAGGTCCCTAATTTCACTTCATACGGGTTTCCAAGACGCTACACCATAAAAAAACGAAATTCCCCCCCCAAGACTTTTTCCCGCCCTCACCGTCGCTGCGCCTTCCTCGGCGCCCTTGGCCCTTCGGCCGGTGATATTACACGGCGGTGAGAAGACGCGTCCTGTCTCTGTCGATCGATGACGAGTGAGACGAGGGAGATGAGGCTCACCCAAGTCCCAAGATGTTCATTATCGAAAGTCTTGGTTGTCACTACTCTCTGATTAGTGGCCTCTGGGATGTCCAATAGCTTCTGGTTCCCCCGGGGTGGTTGCTTCTAGCCCAGTTTCCAGTCCCATGACCAACACCACTCACACGAGGAGGAGGAGTCTTGAGTACTTTAGTTGGTGCTCAATAAGAATGCATATCTGCGGCCCAGGCGACCAGACCGAGACTCACTACCGTCCGTGCAAGTAGTAGTAACACAACAACAGATACCCCCTCGCCTGGTCCGCCGGCCCTCTCTCTCTCTACCACATTCACGTCCCTCAAACGGAGCCGTCCTGCTCTCCAAACTGGCCTTTCCTCCGTGAGACCGCGCCCCCCAACCAACCCCATGTCACGATATCCGTCTCTCAATTCAAACCCACCTTTCACGAAACGCCCTCGACACAGTCGGCCGAGCTTGGCTACCGGCCTAATGATACCGTAAATTAGCCACGACATCAAACCCCGGGGAGCCAAGGATCAAGGGTCATGGGGGCGCTTCTTTTTCATTCTCAAACCTGACGACGTACCCTTTCCAGCAGCGGCGACCGAGATCCCCTGACGTCGACATCGCTCCATCCTGGCTCTATAACAAGCCCACGTCCCTCACGCTGCCATGCGTCTCGTTTGGCAAGAGGCGAGTGTGTCTGGTTTGTATAGCCTGTATGAAACACCACGCACAGGGATCACTCGCCCAGTTGCAGACCACATCTAAGACACACACCTTGTCGCATAGTTTAGCCGTACTCCGTACTATGTCTTCCTGCCCTCGCTCTATATCTGAATCACCCTTCATGCAAAACGTGACATGCCAGGTTAAGAGAGTGACCGCTCCGTGGCCCACGCACGCGAGGATCCAGCCTCTGACACATCTTGTGTTACTCGGGGTGCTGCCGGTCATCTGTGTCGAAACAAGGTAGGTATTAATGCAGGGTCGTCATCACGGCTCTGTCTCGACTTAGGTATCTTACATCCGCTCCCGCAAGCATTGCACTCCATCACCTGTGTTCCCGGCCGCATACCCCATCGCGCGCTCTCTGATCTCCCGGGCCGTGTTGACTTAGCACTAGGTTAGTTCTAGCGTTTGAACACCTAGGACATCACGCATCGTGTCTCGAGATATGGTATTTTGCGCCACAGCATAGCTTTCTCGCACTACTATGCACAACCCAAATCGGCAAGTCATTCGGTCGGATGAGTTTCCCTGTGCGTACTCTATAGACCAGCTGGTGTGAGGAGTGTTATATGCTAGGAGATTGCGAGGGGATTTGACTGCATAGTTGGAGGAAACATAAAGAAATGACATGAAGTTACCGCTGGAATATCATTAAGCTTACTGAAAAATCTGTTGGCGACGTATTCCCCAATGCACGTTCGGAAAGTCATGTGAGTCGCTAGAGCACCATCGCTACAGTAAATACTCACTATGTGTGATATCATGGATCGAGTCGTGGTTCGTATGTGGGTTGCCTTGTACGTGTGAAAACCACCGCTTCCATCGTGTCCCCCGACACCACAGCTTATGACCACCCAAACTAGTAATAGGCCACCAAGGAGCGCCAACTATGCCAGGAAGCAACAAACAACCAAGCACCTTACCGAGACGAAGACGGCAGTGAGGATGTGATCCGTCAGCTAGGGAACATGAGCATATCGCCTACCCTATACCGATATCGAATCTGGCTGCAAAGATGAGGTCTATTCCAGGATCCGTATAGGTTCACTCTGTTTTGTCTGAACGGCCAGCCAATATGCCACATATACGTGACCAATTACAGGGTGCTTGTCACTAGTAGCAGTGACCCCGACTTCAGATAACAAGTGGACTTCCCACTTGAGTTATCACCCGAGATGTTCAGGGCCGAGACAGACTCAGTTCCAATCTAGCCAAGCCACACAGAACTCGCAACTCGAAAGATACACGACTAAACTCCACTGGATTGTATACACTAGGCAACGAAACTAACTCTCTATTAGAGTATGGGGTAACCGGTCTGATTAAAGCATAGAAAATGGCCAAAAAGCTCTTGGGGTAACACTAAACGAAAATGTAAAAAAGCGTGCAGACAAATGGACCAGGCCCCAGGAGAAGTGTGCCGCGCCAACCATCAGCTGGCGTGGCCGCCCAGAGTCGACAGTGTGTGATATCCCGCTAACACCGCCGCACACGTTTTCCTTCCTTGCAGCTGCTTGCTCCCGCCGTCTTCTCGCCTGGCAACGTCCTCGATAGATAAGAAAAGGGCATTTTTGTCGGTTCGTTCTGTCCGAGACGACCAGCGATCCTCCCAACAAAGAAGCAAGTGCTTTTTGCTGCAAACGAGGCCGTGATAGATGCAGAGAGTCGTAAGAAAATTTGGGCTACCTAGCTGCCCAGAGACGCCATTGCTCCCTCGCCAGCAGAACTTCAAGCACAAACGTCGGCTTAGTAGCCGTTCATCGTCATTCTTTGCGAGCTTCGGCTCATCTCCCGGTCAGCCGCAGGGCTAATGGGTCGGCTGCTGGGGCCGCCGTGGGCGCTGCTCTCCTTCAGGGCCAGCAGTTGCTTGGCACGGAAAGTCTCGTAGTGGATCTGCGACGTGGTCTCGATGAGATCCTGGAGGTGGGTTCGGAGGAGGAAGTTGCGCAGGTAGACGAATTCGCAATGGGTCTCGTCCTCGACGTTGATGACGCCCCATCGGTTCTGGCGGCCGCGAACCTGCTTGCCGTTGACGATGATGGACTTCTCGGATCCGACCACGGCGAAGGGGACGAGGTTCTGTCAGGGGGGTCAGCATTGGGTCGTGGCTCCTGACGCTAAGAGATACATACCTTGATCTGGTTGTTCAGAGCGCGCTCCTCATCATCAAACTCCTCATTCTCATAGGGGTACATCTTGAGGTTGTGGAAAGCAAACTCCTCCTTGATGCGCTCCTTGAACTCCTGACGCTCCTCAACGGTCAGGGAGTCAGCCTTGGCGATGACGGGCACCACGTTGACAACATCGGACAGCTTCTTCAGGACGACAATGTCGATGGGCTTGAGAGAGTGTCCGGAAGGCTGGATGAAGAAGAGGCAGCAGTGAATGCGGGTGTCCTGGATGTAGCGCTCTCGCTGTGCCGTGAGCTCCTTGCGCAAGTACGCGGAGTGCTGATCCTTGATATACTTGACGATGGGGTCCCAGCAGCGGTCGTTGTTCACCAGGTCGCCATAGCCCGGGGTATCGACGATGTTGAGTCTCAATCGGACACCGTTCTCCTCGATGATGTGAGAGACAGCCTGGATCTCGGTGGTGGAGCGGATGGGCTCGTCAGGCTGGAGGCGGCCCTTGGAGTCGATCAGGTGCGAAGCGAAGATGGTGTTGATGAGCGTCGACTTGCCCATACCGGTCTGGCCTGTTGACGCGAAGGGTTAGAACATGGACACACACAACATTACGGGCATGAAGCAAGCTGCGACAATCATGGGGTGATGGCGCGAGCAACAGCGGCCACGTCGAGCTACGGGGACGCGTTCGGCTTACCAACACAGATGACGTTGAACTGGAAACCACGCTTCAAGAGCTTGCGCTCGATCTGGGAGGTGATGCTGTCGAAACCGACATGGCTCTGGGGGTAGATGGTGCTGGGAGGGATGGTCGCCATTTCGAAGGAGTTGTAGGGACACTTGGTCGGTCAGAGTAAGAGGCGAAGCTGTGATGCGAATGTGTCGTCTATTCCAAGAAAGAAAGAGAGACTAGCAGCCGATGCAGCAGAGAGACGCGAGCGCAAGCGGGTTCGGCACGGGTCAAGGTGACGTTTTGTCTGGAGATGTAGCGAGCTGGAAGTTGGAGGTTCAGAAACAGCGGCGTAGGACAGATTAGAATCCTAAGGGGAACTTTTTGGGCACTGGTCTGCTCCTGCCACCCACCAGCCAACACCAATTTCCGTGCTAGAAGGGAGGTACAGGGAGGTCAGGGACCGAATAAAGGGGGAAGCCGTGTCAGGAGCTTCTCATTGGTTGGATGTAGTCTGTGCGCTAACCAGCTCGTGATTGGCCAGTCGGCACTTTGGGAAAGAACGACCCATCAGACTTTTGGTTTTGGCGACTGGGAATTTCGAGCCTCGCGAAAGTCGACGTTTGGAAGCCTCAATCGAAACCCCGCCACAAGGATCATATCGCCTGCCACAAGATTCACCGTGTGCAATTGGGAAATTTGGAGTTGAAAGAGTTGGTTGAATACCATTCGACAACCCCCGGCTGACCATCAACGCCGCGAGCGTATCCCGAATCGGTCTCACACACACACACACACACTATCTCTATCGACATTTTGCGACGACTCTTTGCTTCATCTCCGCCGTCAACATGGCCGCTGCTCTCCTCCCCCGACTTTCCGCCCCGACTCTACTCTCCTCCTCGCGATGGGCCACCCTCTCGTTCCGACACTTCACCCAGAAGCTCTTCCCCACCCTTTCGATTGCGATCCCCGGCGTCTCCCTCAACCTCCCCACCATTGATGATATCTGGGAGTCTGTGTTGCGGGCTGTGCCAAAAAACAAGGTCTCCCACTCGAAGAAGCGAAGTAGGCAGATGGCTGGAAAGGCGCTGGAGGATGTGAACAATCTCTGTCGGTGTCCCGGATGCGGTCAGGTCAAGCGAACCCACCGATTATGCCAACATTGCCTGGAGGGTATGGTCTTTCCCATTCGTGAACATGAGAGTGTATACTAACAGCATATCTAGAGATGAAGAAGATCTGGCGTCAAGACTACCCTACCGATAAGTCAGTATAGGGCGAATAGAAGAGAGCAAGTCAAATATCCACCAACACCTGTACCAAGAGTCTGTATAGTCACCACGGGATGATGCATGCCATGTGCGTTTTTGGCTCCGTTGAGCCTTGTAGGAGTATTAAAAATAAACCAATCAAGTCATCTTTGTAGCATTGTCTTGTGATACTCGGCGCCAATGGGGTCGTCATTCTCATGAATAATTGTAGCCGTTTGGACGTGGAGTTGTTCACTTTCCTCTTCCACACGTTTGGCTTCAAATGACAAGTGCATAAAACCGTTAAAGCAATGGCAACACCCACCCTTATTGAGGATAAGAAATAAACAGAACTCTGCCGTATGTTGGTTAGATCGATGCATGGAGTGGTGGAGGCACCGTATTCCCATCTTCGAGGCATCTCACTCTTTCCATGGTCGTGACTTCACTCAGCCCCACCACAGCGCGATCGCAACTTGCAACTCACTTCCATCCCACACACAACGTCATACCAACAGAACAGCAGACACAAACCTGAGTACCTAGGTTTTGTGAGAGAGAGGAGAGATGGTAAGTCCCCCCTAGGAGACAACTTATTTAACATCAATAACCTAATGTCTATTTTATCATAGTCGAAGCAATACTTGACCACGCATACCGTGGACAATGGTCAGTCTCTTCCAGTCCCCGCCATCTTGGAGTGAGGGTGCCTGGAATGAAGGACCAGCCATGCTAACTGAGAGCTCTTAGCCCATATCACCGACATCTTCTCTATCGCGACAACGCCTAGGGCCATCATTTCTGGCAGCGGATCCTCAACGTTACACATTCACGATTCTACTGACCCCGCCTTTCCCCTCAAGCAGTCGATATCTGATGCGCACAAGCTAGGCTGCCATCATGTCTGCACATCTCGCAGCGGCAACGTCGCCGCCAGCGCTGGGTTTGGAGGCGAGGTGAAGATATGGAAACTAGACAAGGATACTGGAGAGTGGTCACTCGATGGCGAGATCCCCTCGACCAAACCTGGTGAGGCATGGGCGCTGGCGCTGAGCGAGGATGGTGCGTACCTGGCAACGACGACCAACGATGGGCGAGTGAATGTCTGGGATGTTACCGGCAACGAAAAGGCCAAGATCCGAGAGTACGAGACGGGAAGCGCTGGGTCTGGCAGCTTCGGGATGTCTGTGGATTTGAGTCGGGATGGCAAGTTTACTGCCAGTGGCCATCAGAACGGCAGCGTATACATCTTCAACAATGACACAGGAAGAATATTGTACTCGCTATCTGGTACGTCACATAACGCTTTCCACCCTCCCTGGACTCGGTACTGACCTTGGCTACGCAGGCCTTGCAAAGCCTGTGCGATCCGTGGCCTTCTCACCAGGCAACACCAGACTCGCCGCAGCGGGAGACGCTGGAATTATCGCACTCTACGACATGAAGCACGGCGAACATGTGGGAAATCTGACTGGTCATTCATCGTGGATTACATCTGTCGACTGGAGCGACACTGGTGAGTACCTCCTCAGCGGATCTATGGACGGAAAGGTCAAGGTCTGGTCGATCGAGCGGAGTGCCTGCGTCGCTACCCATAGCGAGACGGACAAGACTCTGTGGTCGGTGAAGTGGTTGCCCAAGACGGTTAGAGGAGAGATGTTTTGTACTGCCGGTGCAAACAGAAGCTTGTCCTTCTACCGTGAGGCAACAGGAGCTTGAGGTTCCAGCTACGAATGAGGGGAGGGCTCCTAACGTAGTGGAAGAAGCACGTATGGCTGGCTTACAACTACTATCAAACAAAGCAACGGAAGCATCAAAGAATGTGAGCACATACTTCGGACCCAATAGTGCCCCGTCCATGCTGCTCAAGGGAAGCCTGGTGTGTTACCGTAGGCTCACGTGACTGGGCGCCAATCTCGCGTTGCCTCGCCAATTTAAAGCCGTCCCTCCCCGTCATCAAGAACCTTGTCATCAACTTCAGCGTCTATCCTCACCCACCGCCAGTCGCATTCCAGCTTATTCATACCCAAGCCGCCCCGTCTTGGCCATATATGTGCATATGAATTAGGTCATCATCACTCCACTCACCTCACCCTTCGACGGATACCTCAATTCGTGCCCCTTATCCCCTCTGCATCTGCACACCCCCGCCCGACTTACAAGATCCATCTCGCTCCTGTTTAAGATGCCCACCGCCCGACGAGCAACAGGCAGCGTCCGCGGCCGCGGAGTTCCCGCCAAGGGTCAATCAACTCTTATCAGCTTCTCGAACAAGGTCACCAAGAATGTGCCAAAGGACGTCAAGAAGGCCTTGATCGCTCCCTCTGTCGCCAAGGTTGAAGTACCTCCGCCAGCAAAGCAAACACCGGACGAGGAGGTCGTCATTCCAGAGCCTGATATCAAAGACCCTGAGGAGGAGAAACAGGTGGAAGATGAAGAGCAAGAGCAAGAGCAAGAGGAGGAGGAGGCTGTGCCTGAAGTCGTGCCAGAGCCTGAAAAGTCCGAGGCCGAACTGCGGGCAGAGAACATCTCGGATGTGCAAATTCGACAGTACTGGAGGGCGGTCGAGGATCAATGGACCTCTCCTCGATTACACCAAGAGGGCCTATCGTTGAGCGAGAAAGTCTTGCGATACTTTGACGTCAGCTCGCAATATGGAGTAAGTTGAATGGGAATGCTATTGACCAGGAACGTGAAGCTGACCACGACAGCCCTGCATTGGTACACCTCGCCTGAAGCGCTGGAACCGAGCTGAACGCTTGGGCTTGAACCCTCCTATTGAGGTCCTCGCCGTTCTGGTCAAGGAGGAGAGCAAGGGCAACAACAAGATCGAGAGGGCACACATGGATGAGATCCTTAACTCGACTGCTGTTGGAGCTTGAGCTGTCGTTTGTTTTTATGTCACTGGTGTTGGGTCTTGGGGAGCTATATGGCGTTTGGGAATCTGGGGAATTGTCTACCGACGGGGCTTGTGCTTTATTTATTCTATGATTTTGACATGAATTCGTTTCAAGCTTGAACTCTCTATGTCGAGCTCTAGTCCTGTAGGACGAGTGCTTGGGATCTAGAGGTCTATGTGGCCTCGCGGCCTTTGTCTAGTACCAAATGCTCCTTGTTCGATGATGTGGAATTGGTTCTGTGCCTGCGGCTTCCATCTCCTTCATTCTGTCGTAGAGGAAGAAGTCTATGAGAATGGCGTTGACGTGGGCGTCTGGATGCCGGCGAATAATCTCTCGCCGAATCAGCTCGACGCACCAGACACTGCAAGCTGTTGTCTTGTTAGTCTTTGCAGCTTTACCCAGACAATCAAGAGACAAGCTTACCTCGTATCTGGATTTCCCAAGTCGACCCGTTTTCTATCACCTTCTTGTCCTTTATGGCTGCCGCAATGGCTGGGCAGCAGGACAGGGCATTCATGGTCATGAGGATCTGGGGGATCCGGTAGTCGGCAAAAATGGTGATCTTGTCGATGTCACGGAACTCGCCGTAAGACTCTCCATTGAAGCAAGCCCAAAGGTCTGCCACGAGAATTTGAGCGCGCTTGAGGAGACGGATCACCTTGCCGTCCGTGAATCGGTGCTCGTCACGGAAGCAGTCAAAGTCTCCTGCGAGTAGGTTGACAAGGCATGCTGCGGAACCGTCGGCTGCGTAGATGAGATCTGTGATGGAGGAATTGTATTTCTGTGACGATTGTTAAATACTTGTTGTTGTTTGATCTAGACTGAGCAAGAGGCGAGTTTACCTCATCAAGGACTTGGCCAGCTTCTCGGAGGCAGTCGAGGCGTTGCTGGAGGAGTGGTATTTCTTCTTCCGTGCAGGACCTAAACACATGCCTCAGGGACTCGATGTTGCATTCATCTTCGTTTTGCCAGTATTCAGGATCTGTGATAGGGATGCCTGGAGATCCGATCGAATTGCCAGCGTTAATGGTGAGAAACGAGTTGTGTAACGGGAGTGAGAGTGAATGACTCACCTTCTTCAATCGCCCTCTGCATCGCAGCAACCAAACTCCAGTACCCAGTCCACCTGGTTCCACGATACTCAATGGCGAATCTTTCATCTTCGGGCAACTCGGACCAGAAGGAGAAGTTGAGGAGATCCATGGTGAAGATGAAGGCGACGGTGCTCTCGTCCTTTGTCTTTGGATGAAGCTCATGTTCAGACCAAGTGGCAGTTGAGTAACTCTTCTGCTGCATCTGCGTGTAGATGCTCTCGGCTGCGGCCTTGGAGGCGCGCATATCAATTGCGACGTCGATGCATGTGTCGTAAACATGCTCGACACTTGAGAGGACGCCTGTCTCGGATTCTTCCTGGACTGTGAGTTTGCCTTGGAGGTGCTGGCGGAGAAGCTCGAGGAGCTCAGGGTCTGCTTCGTCGTCGGACATTTTTTTCCCCTTCCTTTTTTTTTTCCGTGTCTTTTTTATACCTTCACCTCTCTCTCGTCGTTGTACGGATACTCTTTTCCGAAATTCAAGAAATTCGGACAGAATGGGTAGTTTTAAGGGGATACACAATGCGACTTATGTGGTTTCTACAAGGAACAGAGGGAAGGAATTGGAAGTCATGGATAAGGGGTTGGTTGTGACTAGGTAGTAAATAGCGGTTGCACGACAAGGAGGTTGTTTTTGGACTGAAGAATCTCTTCTGCAAAAAGGCCGTGGGGCCGACGCCAAACCCGTCGTGGTCTTTTTTTTTGTAGGGAAAGAAAGCATGTTGGCCGTTTCCTGATCCAGTGAATGCGAAAGTCAGTCTCTCTTTATTTGCCCGTATCGAAGATGGCATTATTAGGTACCTAGGTGCCTGAGGAATGGTCATGAGTTAATTCAACGTCGTTACCTGGCAATTGCAGATGGGCATGGAAGGGTCTCTTTTTCGTTTTCTTCCGCCCCTGTTTTCTCTCACTTGTTTCCTCCTTACACACCCCCCCTTCCTTTTTTTCTTCCTTCCTTCCTCGACTAACGGCCAACCGTCATCACAACGGGCACCTTCCCACCGAGTCCCAGGGACACCTACCCACCCCCAAGTTCGGGAAAACGCCGCTCTGACCAATCATAACCCGCGCTATCCACTATTCCCGGCCCCAGAAAGCTCGATCCCCCGGCGACGCTCACTGGACGTAATTGGTCGCATCCTTCTGCATCTTCTGCGTCTCTTCTGCGTCTCAGGCTCGCTCTAATAACCACTCTCTCAGCTCTGATCATCACCAGATCCACGTCTTCTACCAAAAGCCACTCGACACAAACAAAAACAGGCACGTTTCCTCGCGACCGCATGCGCAGCTCCCGGTTTGAGTTGCGGCTCTTCTTCGACACGCCCTTTGCGTCCGCTGTGCGGTGACGAAACCGATGACGATGGATGCGACGACCGCAAACCAGGCTCCCGCTCAAGCTGCGGCTCCCGCTTCCATGCCGCCGCCGCAGCAGCAGCAACAACAACAACAGCAGCAACAGAAAACTCCCCAGCTTCACCACCAAGCACAACAACCCACCACACCGAACAACGCGCCGCAACGACGATCGCCCGCCATGACACGCGATAGATATAATCACCAGTCGCTCGGCGCGTCCCTCAATACCTCTGTGAAGCAGGTATGTCGTTTCCTTTCATCCCGATTGCCCCGAAGCTGCTGCTGCGCTTCGCGCGCTTCACTGTTACTGCAACCCGATCATCCCATTTTGATGCCTTTTGCGACTCGAAAGTTGGCAGAATTGGACTTCACTGCGCTCCGGGAATCGGCTCTATCGTTCTTATGAGACTAACAAGGATGGCGCAGGCTCGCGTGCTCATGGTTGGTGCAGGTGGCATTGGCTGTGAGCTGCTCAAGAACCTCGTGCTCGCTGGTTTTGGCGAAATCCATATCGTCGACCTCGATACGATCGATCTCTCCAATTTGAACCGGCAATTTCTCTTCCGTCACGAGCACATCAAGAAGTCCAAGGCTCTGGTGCGTATCCCGAACCCCCCCGACAGCGATAGAGCAACCCATTAACCGATAGGCAGGTCGCTAAGGAGGCTGCGCAAAGATTCAATCCCAACGTAAAGATCGTGGCACATCACGCCAACATCAAGGACGACGAGTTCACCGTCGCTTGGTTTCGCCAATTCCGAATTGCTTTCAATGCCCTCGACAACCTCGAAGCGCGCCGTCATGTCAACAAAATGTGCTTGGCTGCTGACGTCCCACTCATCGAGAGCGGCACAACCGGATTTAACGGCCAAGTGCAGGTAATCAAGAAGGGCGTCACCGCGTGCTACGATTGCACTCCCAAGGAAGCACCCAAGTCTTTCCCCGTATGTACTATTCGGAGTACGCCAAGCCAGCCGATTCACTGCATCGTCTGGGGCAAAAGCTACTTGCTCAAGTATGTGTCAAGGACCTGGAGATGACGGAGCTCGGGTTAACCAGTCTTTACAGTGAGATCTTCGGCACCAGCGAGGACCAGGCAGTCTTCGATCACTCATCCGATGATGACAACAGTGAGTCGCACTAGCTGGCTGCTGCATATGCCCGCTAACTAGAAATAGAGAAGGAGATTGAGGAGCTTAGGAGGGAATCGATGGCACTCAAGAAGATCCGTGATGCTGTAGGCACCCCTGAGTTTGCGCAGATGCTTTTCGACAAAGTATTCAATGCCGACATCGAGCGCCTACGCTCTGTCGAGGGTATGTGGAGCTCAAGGCGGGCTCCCGAACCACTCCAATACCAGACAGTGTTGGTTCAAGCCGGCGAAGCCCTTGCGTCCAAGGCCGTTCTTCTCAGCGATGACCAGCGAACCTGGTCCCTGGAGGAGAATCTCGTCATCTTCAACGACAGTCTTGAGCGCTTGAGCAAGCGGATGCTTGAATTGAAGAAAAACAAGGGCACAGAAGACCCGGAACCCGTCATCACTTTCGACAAGGACGACATTGACACCCTCGACTTTGTCGCAGCGAGCGCCAATATCCGATCGACAATATTCGGGATTGAAAGCAAGTCACGCTTCGATATCAAGCAAATGGCGGGCAACATCATTCCTGCGATTGCAACGACGAATGCTATTGTAGCAGGGCTTTGCGTGTTGCAATCATTCAAGGTGTTGAAGGGCGAATACACGCAATCTAAAGAGGTAGGGCGCTGAGGTAGCATTGCGCTGCGGTAAGCTGACGCCTTTCAGGTCTTCCTAACTCCCTTTGCCCCGGCACGTCTCCTGGCGCCCGATAGGTCTCGAGAGCCGAATCCCGAATGCCCAGTTTGTGGGGTTTACAACACCAGCGTTGTTGTGGACCTGTCTCGGGCAACACTCGAGGACCTGGTCGATGGCTTCATCAAGATTACCCTCGGTTTCGAAGGCAAGGAATTCGTCGTGAGCAATGACATTGGTCCACTGGTCGAGTGTTTCCCTGACGGGGACGATGAAAACCTGCCCAAAAAGCTCAGTGACCTCGGTAGGATTTCAGACAGAGTATGCACTTTGGATTCTATCTTTTGCTGACTTTAGTACAGGAGTCAAGAAGGATAGTTTCCTGACCGTCGTCGATGAGGATGATGACGACACATTCGTCAACGTGGTCATCAACATTCAAGAAGGGTTTGTAGCCTCATGCCGATGATATGGACTGAAACTAACTCTGCGCAGGGTTCTGGAGGCCCCCAAGAAGCCAGTTGACGTTACAGGTCTGGAGAAGCCCCAGATTCCACTGAAACCCAAGAAGCCCCAGCCGGCCGAGGCCAACGGGGTTAGCGAGACAAACGGAGATCTGGTGGTGGTGGGCCTTGAGCCCAAGGGGGTCAAGCGACCACTTGGCGGTGACGATATTCAGCCCGCGAAGAGGGCCAAGATTGGTGCGTCCAAGGCAGATGCCATGGATGTGGAGGCAGTCGGTGGCGCTGGCGGAGCGATTGTTATCGACGACTGATTTAGTAGGTCAAAGTGTGCGAAGTCAGGATCCCCAGGTAGGGGCTGATCACGCAGCACTCAATCCGCCATCGAGATTGAGGACGCAGTTATTGGCAAAGGCGTTTGCGGCGAGAAAGACGGCGGCCTCTGCCACCTCCTCTGGAGCTCCGACACGGTTCAAGGGGGTGTCTTTGAGAAAGGCCGCCTGCAATTCGGGTTTGAGGTCTAAAAACGGCGTGATTGTATATTAGCAACGGCCTCACGACAGGTCGACCTAGATCCCCAGGAGACGTCTGCCGTCATAGGCAGGGGGGGAACAGAGAGAAAGACATACGATCCCACATGGGACTGGCTACCCAGCCAGGGAGCAGAGCATTGACGCGGACGGAACGAGGGCCGAGCTCGCGGCAAAGGGCACGAGTGAAACCTGGGAGGATGCTGGGTGAGCGTTTGGGCATTTTTTTGGGGGGGCATGTACGATAATGCGGGATACCGTCGTCATATAAGCTGGGCGGAATGGCAAAGGTCAGAAATAGTGACTGGAGGATCGACTTACCAACGACGCCTGCTTTGGAGGCGGCATATGCTGTAGCTCCAGACCCGCCCTTGGTGGCCATGAGACTGGAAACGTTGATAATACAGCCTAGACGTGTTAGTCGAGTTCAATGGATGTTGAGTTGAGGAGATGCGGCCTACCGTGTGGACGGATTTTGGCATGCTTGCAGACGAGCATGGTTGCTATGAGGTTTGTGTCTATAATGTCGTTGAGCTCTGCGTCTGGAGTCCTCTTTAGAAAGGAGGTCTGGGAGATGCCAGCGCAGTTGACGAGGATGTCTACGGGGCCAACTAGATCATCTTGGCTCTGCGAAGTGTATGGAAGAGATGAGGTTAGAGAATGGAGAGCGAGTTTGGGGGGGAACCGACATGGGCACCTTGTGCCAGTCGATGCGGTGTAAGGGCACTTACATGATCCCGTCCGCCAAAAGTGCCCTTGATACTGGACTGATCAGACACATCAAAGCGAATAAAGCGATGCCCCAACGGACTCCCACTACCGCCGCTCCCTCCGTCGTCGCCCGGGGTAGGCGGGACATACGGGCTTAGTAGACCTTCTAACCGGGGCCGGGCCTCGACCACGGAACGGCCGAGGAGCGAGAGGACGGCGCCGCGAGACGCGAAGGCCGCGGCGATGCGAGAGCCGATGATGCCGGTGGCACCGACGACGGCGCAGTGCTTTCCAGCGAGTGAGAGGGCCATGGGGGGAGGAAACGAGCTCGTGATGGGACGCGTGAGGGGCGCGTGATGAGGACGGGGGGGCGGAGTGTTGTTGGAGGCCGTGATGGAGTGGTTGATGGAGTGGTTGATGGAGATGGTGGAAAGGTTTCGTTTAGGGAGAGCTCTGGACCGAGGTTTGGGCATAGGTGGTGTTTTTTTTTTTTTTATTCGTTTTACACCGGGTGACTTTTGGGCTACCTATCTACAAACACTCGTGGTTTACCTACCTAGGGACGGAGATTCGTAGTAATGATCACGGCAGCATCAACATAGTATAGGTCTCAGTTCCCCGATTCATTCATTACCTCAGTACCCATATATGCCTCAATGCCCGGATAGGTCTGCTCGCATGTCATGGTGGCATGCTTCCTTCACTCTACGAGGAATGGCAGAGCACACTCCCCCCGCCAAGCGATGGGTTTTCCCCCCAAGCGAACACACATGTCATCGACGATGGCTGTACGGAGTAACTAATGAACCCCCCAGGCTGACCAACTGCCTAATAGAAACCTTCCATTTAGAATAAGCGGAGAGGCGACCTAGACAACCCCTGGTGCCGTGCGTCTTCCAGGGGGGGACGCGCGGGGGGTTAGTTGGGCTTCCCGCTGGGGGGGGGGGAGGGTCCTCCTCTCGTCTGGACTGTCCGCGGACTCCATCTCCAATATTATCGAACAAGGGACCAACAACATTGAAGATGTTTGGGTAATTTCATGGATGACGACGAATGGAATCGGGGTTTTGGGTCCCCCTCCCCTCTACGTAGTACGCGAAACCGGGCAAGGGTTTTATTCACTAAAGTCCGTTCCCGCTCGGGGAGTGGTTTGAACAAGGTGTTGTCTTGTTTTGTTTTGCGGTGTTAGATTATGTGTGCGCGCGTGCTGCGGCCGCTGGCCCTGGGAAGTGAAGTCTTTTCAAAGTTGTGAGGTGCTTGGTGGACGCTGGCTGACATCATTCTCGCATAGCTCCCTCCTCCGTACGTAGTGCTCCGTAGGTACTCCGTAGACACATGGTGGCTGATGACAACGGGTGTCTTGGAGATTTTAGTTATTTTAGCCTCTGGTCTGGTATGGATGGTAGAGATACTGTCTGTGTACCTTGGATGTAAAAGAAAATAATGAGACAATATAGAAAAAAAGATCAACTTCGAAGTGCACTGCCTCTCTCTCTCTTCCGCATCCGTCTTACTTACCGAGTACTACCCCATTTACTTGTCATTCCTCTTCCAGGGTTTGTCCTCGTCCTCGTCCTCCTCGTCGTCGTCACGCATCCGTCCCGTTCAAGGCTGGCTCCGTCTGTCTCCATCCCCCACGTCCACTGAGCGTTTGCCGCCAAAGCTTACTACCTACCACCACCACCACCACCACCACCACTGACCTCTCTCACTACCTCTACCTACCTTCCTCTTCAATGTTACCTCTTCTTCTTCGTATCCCTCCCCTTCTTCTTCTTCTCGCTCCTCCTCTTCTTCCTCGAGATCATCCCGCCGTCCTCCTCAATCCTTCTCGCCATTGACGTCTCCGCATACGCCTCCGCCCTACGTCTTTCCTTTCTGTTGTCCCTCCTGTCACCCACCAACTCTCTCTCTCTCTCTCTCTCTCCCTCCCTCCTTGGATAGACACCTTACAAACAAACAAACAAAAAAAAAAACCACCATGTGCGGCCCGCGACGCGATGCCCCGCCGTCCGCCGCAGCCGCCAACGGCAACTCCTGCAATGGCAGCTCCACGACCTCCAACGGCGCTGCGGCCACCAAGAGCGCTGGCGACGTTCCTGACGCGGGATTGAGGAGTCTCGACCACTGTGAGTCTTACTCCCACGCTTCCGCTTCCCCTGTCTTGTCTCTACCCACGAGAAACCTTGCGTCGCTGACCGCTGGTTCTCATCAATAGACAAGCGCGCGCTGCCCAAATGGCGATACACGCTGCGACAGCAGATGCTGCCCCTGATCCGTTGGGAGACGCCCTACCTCGCCTGGATGCAGGACAAGATGCGGACCCCGGCTCTCGACAGTTACTTCGCCATCACTGCGAACCTCGGAACCCACACCTTCTTCATGATCGGATTGCCCATATGTTTCTGGTGCGGTTACGCCGCCTTTGGCAAGGGGTATGTTCTTCCTGGGTCACCCCATTCCCATGTGCGCTGCAGTTCTGCGCCGCACAGCGTCGCGACCCATTGCACCGCAGCTGCGGGCTGGCTGCGATTCAACGCGATGCCTTCAGGATTGTGTCTTTTGAAATCGAATTGAAAATGCGCAAACGCTGATGCTGATATTCTTTCTCTGTCTCTAGGCTGGTTCACATGCTCGCCCTTGGTGTCTTCTGGACAGGCTTCATCAAGGACTTTTACTCGCTCCCGCGCCCTCTCTCGCCGCCTCTACATCGAATCACAATGTCTGGATCAGCTGCTCTCGAATACGGTTTCCCTTCGACACATAGTGCCAATGCCGTCTCCGTCGCCGTCTATGGGCTTCTGGTATTACACAGTCCGGATAATCACCTCCCCGCTACCACCAAGTTCGCTCTTGAGTTCCTCGCCTACTTCTATGCCGTCTCTATCGTCTTCGGTCGTCTTTACTGCGGTATGCATGGCTTCCTCGATGTTATCGTTGGTTCAATAATGGGCGCTGCCATCGCCATGGTCGAGTTCTACTATGGGCCTCCTCTGGATGCGTACATGCACTCGAGTTCTTGGGTTGCGCCTCTTGTCGCCAGCATCATAATTCTCGTTCTTGTGCGAATCCATCCGGAACCGGCAGACGACTGCCCTTGTTTCGACGACAGTGTCGCTTTTTCTGGCGTCGTCATTGGCCTTGAATTCGGCACCTGGACATATGGAAAGATCGCCATGGATCCGTGGGAAACTCATGCGCATGGTGGTGGTAGCGTCGATGTTACGAACTTGGGCTGGGGGGCCAACATCGCGAGGATCGTGCTTGGTGTTCTGGTCATTTTCGCATGGCGGGAGACAATGAAGCCTGCTCTTCTCAAAATTCTCCCCCATATGTTTCGAGTCTTTGAGCACTTTGGCGTGAACATGCCTCGTCGCTTCTTCACACCCGCCAGCAAGTACAAGACTGTCCCTCCGGGCTCACGTCTCGATACTCTCTTCCCGGCGGTCGCCGATTTCCCGCGCATGGTCGAGAGCATTCGAAACCCCAGGTCCCGTGGCCGATCTGTGTCTATTGGACCCCAGAGTGCTGCCGATGCGTACGAGACGTTGGCGTATAGAGAGCGCAGGCGCCGAGAAAGCGTCAGCAGCAATCACAGCTTGCGGAGCAAGTCGAGCAACCTGGAGCTCAAGACAAACCACGAGGACCATTCCGGCAGGGGTGCCCAGACTTCCGGATCTCAACCGCCACGCATCACTGAGTACGAGCAGATGATGGGCAATGGCGAGATCTGTGTGTCGCCTGTGGCAGAGGAGCCCATTGGGATTGTGGTGACGGGTTCGGGGTCAGAGGACGGGCTGGGAGAGAAAGAAATGTTCTCCCAGCTGGTCAAGTCCCGTGTGCGATACGATGTTGAGGTGGTGACGAAACTTGTTGTCTATACAGGTATGTCTCAGCACTAACAAGACGCCCTGTTTCCTTCAGCTAACCAGTTATTTAGGTATTGCCTGGTTCGCTGTGGCCATAATTCCTATAATGTTTGAGCTTGTGGGACTAGGCACGAATCACCTTCATGTGCGATGAGTGACGAGGGAGATGAGATGAGATGAGGCGGGCACCACGCTGCTTGTTGACCATTTAACCCTTTTCTGGTGGTGCTCGTGGATTTAAGGCCTTTTAGACATTGTTCTCCTTCGTCTGCTTCCTTTTTATTCTTCTTGGACTTCTTTGAATGTACATACGATAGGGTATCCAATGATGATGGCCGGCGCTGGATTGGTCGATGGGTTCAGGATGGGTGCGAGGGAGCTCTTTTCTTGGTGTTAGTTGTAGAGATAGAGTTGCTATGACTGGGGTGTTTTTGATGTCGGCGTGGGTATGTGATGAGCCCTTTTTCTTTTTCTTTTCTAGTGTCTCTGGACAACTGTGTATTAATATAGCCTGGGCGGTATGATTGGAATAATGATATTGTTTGTTGACTTGAATTATCTCGAGAACTGGTTCCCGTCTGCCAAGTTGCTTGGGCCTAGGTACCTACTGAAGTACCTGAGTTCCGGTGATTGCCCGGTCAGCTTCGACGCAGGGACTTTAATTGACCGACACACCTTGACGCGTATCAAGTCGCGTCTCTCAGCCACCTTCCATGACCTCACCCCAAACCATTCAACTTCCATTCTTTACCAGGCCACGACCACCACATAATTCATCGCACCCTTGGATCCAGACAAGCGCAAAGGACTCTTTTTGAAACACTACACCTACCACAGAACGTCAAAATGTCGGACTTTGAGGATGAAATGGACATTGATGGTCCTGGGCCATCCAAGGACATCACTTTTTCCGCCGAGGCATCCAAAGGCAAGCGCAGCGCCGCCAATCTGCCCGTCGAGGCGGAAGACAGCCTACCTTGGTACGCAGAGGCGCTGTGGAAGCCATTCTAACATTGCTGTGTGCTAACACTACGCCAGGGTCGAAAAGTACCGTCCCAATACCCTTGAAGACGTTTCGGGTCATCAAGACATCCTCGCGACTATCAACAAATTCGTCGACTCCCACCGACTCCCCCATCTCCTCCTCTACGGCCCCCCCGGCACCGGAAAGACGTCTACTATCCTCGCCCTGGCTCGACGAATCTTTGGAGCGGCAAACATGCGACAGATGGTCCTCGAGCTGAACGCTTCGGACGATCGTGGTATCGATGTCGTGCGTGAGCAGATCAAGACGTTCGCTAGTACTAGGCAGATCTTCACGATTGGCGGTGCACCAAAGGCTGGGTTCAAGCTCATCATCCTCGACGAGGCGGATGCTATGACTAGCACTGCACAGATGGCGTTGCGACGGATCATGGAGAAGTACACGGTGAACACACGGTTCTGTATTATCGCCAACTACTCCCACAAGCTCAGCCCTGCCCTGCTGAGTCGATGCACGCGCTTCCGCTTCAGTCCGCTGAAAGAGGGCGATATTCGAGTTTTGGTGGACAAGGTTGTGGAGGAGGAGAACGTTAAGATCGGAGGGGAGGCAGTGGATGCGTTGGTGAAGCTGAGCAAAGGAGATATGCGACGGGCGCTGAATGTTTTACAAGCATGTCACGCATCCAGTAAGTGCCGAAAATTACACACCATCATACCAGTTGTGCATCTTCTAACAAACGCCAGGTACGCCGCTTCGGGCAAAGAACGCGCCCAAGATTCCCGAAAGCGAGATAAAGAGAGAGATGGTCACAACGGAAACGATCTACAACTGCATTGCAGCACCGCCCCCAGATGCCGTCAAGGAGATCATGTCGACGCTCCTGAACACTTCGGATGTGACGAGCTGCCTAACCACCATCAACGCACTAAAGGTCTCACGTGGTCTGGCGCTGGCAGACATTATCACTTCGCTGTCCGAGGAACTGGCCAAGTTGGAGGTGAGCGCCGAGGTGATGATTACGTGGTTGGATGGACTCGCCAACATTGAGCATCGAGTCGCTGGTGGAGCGAGTGAGGCTATCCAGACGGGTGCGGTTGTAGGTGTTGTTCGGAGCGGAGTGGAGTTGATGAGTCGATAGGGGGGAGGTGGGAGAGGATGTCATGAATCAAAAAAGCAAAGTCCGTTGACGTGAGGAGGGTGCTCTGTCCAAGGGGGATCTACATAAGACAAGGCCCTGGGTGATGCGAGTCAGAGGGGTCATGAAGATAGATGGATGGGCGCCTGGACCAACTCTAGATGTTATTTAGGGCACGAAATAAAAAGAAATAACCATGAAACCCCCAGTCTAATGGCTCAAGATCCCTATCATGACATTGGATCGACTCGATCTCAAGTCCATGTTGCTCCAGGAATAGAAACATCCATGACAAGCATTTCCGTCTGGTCTCCCCCCTGTACCTTGCATTGCACCAGCCACAAAAGCCACGGCACCGTCAGTGGCTCAAGCTCTCCCGCAACCGCATGCGCATTCCCGTCTCGGCCCTTGTCTCTGCATCTCTCGTATAATTGCGACTTCTCTTCAACCTTCTTCGTCCCTCCCCTCCTCCTCCCCCCCTTCGAAAAGCGTCTCTTTAAAGTCCGTCGACCCGCGCACCCCTCCTGGCTGAGGCATGGAGTCTCCTCGTCGTCTGTTTCTTATGCGCACATGATATAAAAGAAAAGAAAAAAAAAGCAAACACGAAAGGACGTCGATTTATCGCTATCGCACTGCAATCTTGTGTTGTGTCGTACAAGACCGTCGAGGATGGAATCTGTCGCGTCGTCTGAGGCGGGCGCTATGAAGGTTGAGGCCTTGTCAGAACATACTGTCGCTCGGATACCGCATATCCTGCCTCATGAGCGCGTGTTTCCCATTCAGATCGGGAGCGAATTGTTTAAGCTCTCGGGCGCTTCTTTATCTTCTGATGGTGCGTACTTCCATCCATTCATCCTGCCGAGCCTTGAGCATTTTGCGCTTCGATGCGATGAGGGCGTCTACGTCTGATGACGGCTACCATCTTCAGTCAGAGATTCCATCGCAAATCTTCTTAGCTAACAATATCATATTCTTTTTGCTCTGCAGCACCGTCGTACTTCTCCCAATACTTCCTCTGTCAATTGAAGGCCGCCGAAGAGAACGGCGACGAAACAGGTGCCTCGATCCGCACCCTCTACATCGATCGCGACCCCGTCATCTTTCGCGACATTTCGCTGCACTTACAAGGCTATCATATATCGCCGCGCGACGGGCAGCATTTCGTGCGACTGTTTTCGGATGCGCAATTCTACAGCCGTGCGTATCCCGTCCCTCTCTCGACTTGAATGAGTTGGCAGACTAACCGATATCCGAGCCTCGCAGTACCAAAACTAATCTCCCAGCTCTACGAGGAGAGCATCTTCATCTCCATCGGCCATCGCGAATTCCAGATCCCCCGCGAGATCTTCAAGGACCCAGGCAACTCCCCCAACTTCTTCTCCCTCGGCTTCGCTGCCTTCTTCTCCCGCCCCGAAGACCTCTTCCCCGGCCTTGAGCGGGAGGGCCTCATCCGTCCACCCTCAATACTCCCCCCTTCGGTCCCGAAGCGCAACGCAGATACTTTTGCCGAGCTATTACGCCTCCTGCGTGGATACCCCGTCCACATTCGCGACGAGATCCACCGCCAGGAACTCCTCCGCGACGCTCGATACTTCCACTTCAAGGGCCTTGAGCAGCGCCTCATCCCCCACTCCATTAGCTACAACCAGACTCGCCGTCGCGATGAGATCGTGTTGCGTGTTGAGAATATACAGAAGAGCGGCATTAGCGTCTTCCTCGAGGGCCCAGACCCCTTGGGCGGCCATGTCCAGTACGCCCGCCCCTGGGTCGACGATGGGCCCGCCGAGCTTGTTTTAGAGATTGGCGGCGAGACGACCAAGATTCACTTCATTGGCGGTATTCCGAAGGCCGAGTTCTTCAAGGACGCGAAGATCCGCATCGCAAAGCTCTTTGAGGTCATCGCTACGAAACTCAGCCTACCCCCGACTACCCAACCCCTCGGCCTGCTCATGGCCTCTGGCGGCGCTAGCTCCCAGCCCGCAACGCCGGGGAACACGCCCCTGAGCGAAGACCTGGTACGCGTCGCGATAGAGCCTGAATCGGCCATCGTGCTGGACGGGAGGGAGCACGTAGAAGACTCGGGCGCGGCATCTATGATGGTCGACTCCCCCGCGAGTCATTCAGGCATGAACCCACGCAAGCGACGACGAGCGGACGGCAGTGTTGGAGACGATGAGTGGATCGTCAAGACGGGACAGTGGAGGCTGAGGATACAGAGCTCGCGAGGCGGGAAGAGCAGTGTTGAGTGCGTCCTGGTTGCGGTGAAGCTGGATGCCGTGAGCTCGCAGCTGGGACGGAACATGGCGAGGGGCTTTCTCGGAAGCTGAGCTGAACAGTCTCTCAAATAGATTTACGGGGAATCTGGTTCATATATATGCATATATACGACATAGAAGGACGGACATGTGGTATATAGGAAGGGAGGGAGGAAACGTGTCGTATTCTAGCATTAGGAGTTTGACGGTATGATATTTTGGATATACCACGTCTCGAATTTGACACCAAATTTCACATACACACCTCCATCTCGTACAAAAACATGCCGCTAATCATCCATGATATGTCATTTGCAAAAAAAAGAACAAGTAATAGTCCATAAAAAAAGACCTATAAACAAAAACAGGAGGCCCAGAATCCCACCACCCATTAATCATGGCCCAAGACAACAAGACGCAAAAAGGGAACATAGAAAAGACCGAGCATGTCCCTCGCCGTTTTTCCCCTCACATGACAAAAAAAGACAAAAAACAACCTAGAGACACCTTTTGTTTCTTTCTTTCTTTCTGTTGTGTCTTTTTCTTCCCACAGGACCCAACCTCGGACATGCCATCATTCCATCGTCAAGTCTGAAAAGGAAAAAGGAGAGAACAAAGTGTCTGGCACAAAGCAAGGAACGAGTCAGGGGAGGATGGGCAAGAGAACGAGGATAGGAACGCCCACTTCGCCGAGCTCAGAATGTGAGGAAATAGAGATGCAGATGGAGAAAGGAGATGGGTGGGTGGGTGAGTGTGTGTGATGAGAGCGGATGAAGAGGTTGTGTCATCTGCAACAGAAGGAAAAAGAAGAAGAAAAAGACAAGCTCGCTTTTGGAGGAAAATGTGCCGCTGAGCAGCTAAAAAGAAGTGCAGAGAGGGGAAAAAAGGAGAGGGTGTGTGTGGTTGTTGTTATATGTCGTCAAGTCATGTCCAAAGGAAGAAGAGGCATCAACACTCTTCTCCTCCTCCTCATCTTCCTTTCCCTCACCGCGTCTTCCCCCCGCCAATCCCGCCTGTCGGGGCACTCATATCCCTCCTATCCACGCCCTCGACCATCTTCTTCCTCGGGGTCATGGTGCCCTGGGCGATGGACCTCGCACGACCCCTGCGCTCCCTGATCTTAGCAAGGGCCTGCTCGCGGGTCATGGTCGGCGTGAGGGCTGGGTTGGACATGTCAAAGTTCATGCCGCTGGTGTTGTGCGAGGGGGTGCGCAAGCGCTCGGAGAAGGAGGAGCTGTGGGAGGCGTTGTCGTCGTGGACGGGGACGGTGGTGGTGGTGGTGACTGTGTAGAAGGCGTTGGAGGTGTGAGGCCGGGTGTCTGCGGCGTCGACGATGTCGGGCATGGTTGGGATCGAGGGGATGGGTGCCGTGTGGGCTTCGTCAGGGGTGCCGCCGTGGGGAGCGTTGAGGAGGGAGAGCAGTGAGGTGCGTTCCTGGGCGAGGAGAGCGAAGGCAGGGGGTTCGACTGAGGGAGTCCGGGCGAACCTCCGATAACTCTGCTCGGCCTCGATCGGGGTCGGGGGCTCAGTCTCGGCGCCGTCGTGGATCATGGACTCCGGCTCGACCTCCTCCCGTTCGACCTCTTGCTCAGCCTCTTCCTGCTCCCTTGCGGCTGCAGCCGCCTCTGCCTCTGCCTCCGCCCTATTCAGGGCTTCCAGTGCTTCAGCCTCCTGCTCCGACACGGTGCGGAAGATACCCTCCTTGGGACAGAAGATGGTGCTTCGTCGAGGCTCCTTCTTTGACTTGGGCATAAACGGCTCGGGGGCTAGCTCTCCGGTCTGCTCTGCAGGCTGTTCCAACTCCACCTCTAGGTTGTCCTCGGGTTGTTGCTCTGGCTCCTCGATCCGTGGGGGAGTTGTTGATCGTTCCTGCGACACCACCACATCCTCGTCCAGCTTAAGCAACTTGTCGTTCGGTCCTTGGAGACCAATAGAGCTCCTCCGCTTCGGGCGCACCTTTGTGCAAGGGCAACACCGCAGCTGACACTCAGCCTGTAGAAACTCAACCATCTCCTGAGCGCGGTCCGCACGTTGTCGCTCCCACTGCAGCTGAATCGACAACTCCTCGATCTCGGCCTCGCTCGCAGCCGAAGACAGAATGTCCATAGTCGACAGCGAAACCCGGGGCTCCCTAGGCCGAGTCTTCTTCGGCGAGGCGAACTCATCGTCGGCGCTGTCGGTAGGTGGGAGGGGAATGCGGCCCTCGGCGGCGATGCGCGCAACCTCCTCGTTCTTCGCGGCCGTCTTGTAGGCGTCTCGTTCCTGCTCCACGACCTTAATGCGCTCGAGGGCTAGGTCAAGCTGCTCCTGGACGCCGACGATCTGATAGCGCGCCGTGAACGCCTCCTGCTCGCGGACCTTGCTCCTCTCCTTTTCGCGCTTGAGGTTCTCGTCGTTCATCCTGGCGGTGCCTCGTGCGGACTTGAGTTCCTCCTGGAGCTTGACGATGGATGATTGGGTCTTGAACGTTTCTTTCCGTGCGCGTCGGATCTCTTTTTCCCATAGGGCTTGTGTATGGGCATGTGTCTCTTTGGCGCGGCCGTAGTTTTCCTGCAAGTTAAGTTAGCCACACGCGACACCGCAACTCGCGACATGACATGGCAGATGATGCTGACCATTAACGTCTCCAATCGCTCCCCGACCCTCCTCTCGCGCTCCTTGCCATCGTCAACGGCCTTCTTCAGGGACTTGTTCTCCTCCCTGTGTCTCCTCAACTCGGCCTCTGCCTCCTCGCGGCCGAGCATGGCCCGCTTCAGGGCGGCGTCGGCTGTCTTGCGCTCGAGCTGCTTCGACTGCATAGAGACGCTGAGGTTGTTAAACTGGCTGATTTTGTCGTGTACTGAGCTTTCGCGGGATTCGCTGCGAAGGTGTGAGAAGATGGAGTCGCGTTGCTGGTTCACGCGCTCTGCCGTGACAGCTTGGAGGGGGCCGCCTGGTGAGCCCGGCAGGCTCAAGTTGGGGTGTTCCATGGCGATGAAGAATGATCGTCTCAACAAATTGAACGCCGTCTTGAAGAAACTGGATGTAGCTCGAACTAGAGCTGGCTGTTGCGATTGTGTATTTTAGGGTTTTCCTTTTGGTGTCGTTCTGGTGTAGATGTCTGAGGGGAGAAATGTTAGTGCAATATGGACGGGTCTAATGTTTACACCAAGTCCCACATTGAAATGATGACTTGCGTTCATATGAGGCCATGTCCCGTTGCCGTGGTGACGGCCGCTGTCATGTGACGCCATCAGAGAAAAATTCCGTAAGCGACCCCTGCATTTGGTGCAGACCCCCAGGGGAGTGATCCTAACCGGTAGTTCACCAATCAGCCTCTTCCATCTGTGCTGACCCCGCGGGAAGCGGCGTGTATAGATTGATAAGGAGATTTTAAAGGTCACGATAAACCTGGAAGCTTCATGGAAAGAAACGAATGTCCAGTCTCGGACTTCTTACAAGGCCGAGAGCGAGCTTCAGACACGCCACTTCCGTGACTTGATCGATCCATTGCGACAAATCGCCAACGTCTCTCCTTTTTTTTTGTCGACGGGGAGCTAGTTATATATCATTGTCTTTCACACTCTTGTCTTGTTCGTCCTCGACCAAGCTCTCTACCGCCAACCCACCCCCAAGTATCACGGACACGAAGCTCTCATGATGGCCGAAGAAGAGTCGACTTTGCGACAGCGCAAACCCCAGGCTGAGAAGCAGCCGGAGGAGAAGGAGACCACCTCTAAGCCCAAGAAGACGATATCCTCCGAGACCGATGAGGTCGACGACTACACCCCTTGGGTCGACGTCCTGCGCGTCTTGTCATTCCTCCTCGTCCTCTCCTGCGGCGCCAGCTATGTCATTAGCGGCGGCGAGAGTTGGTGGTGGGGGATGAAGCACAAGCCTCTTTACATGACCGTTGACTACTGGAAGGAGAAGATTCAGGGACCAGTTGAGTATACCCCTAGCTCTAACGAACCATGACGCCATCCTCGAGGCCAGCAAGGCTAACATCCTCTTTACTCTCTCCCCCTCAGCCGCCGCCAATCTATCTTACCCTCGACGAACTCGAAGCCTATGACGGCACCGACGCGGACAAGCCTCTCTACATCGGCCTCAACGGCACCATCTTCGACGTCTCCAACGGTCGCCACATCTACGGCCCCGGCGGCTCATACCACGTCTTCGCAGGTGTCGACGCCGCCCGCGCCTTCATCACGGGCTGCTTCCTCGAGGACCAGACCGCCGACCTACGCGGTGTAGAGGAAGTCTTCCTGCCCCTCGACGACCCTGAGATCGACGCCCACTGGTCCGAGGAGGAGCTCGCCAAGCTGCGCGTCGAGGAGCTCGAGGCCGCCAAGGAGAAGGCACACGATGCGCTGTCCCACTGGGTCCGGTTCTTCAACACGAGCAGGAAGTATCGCAAGGTCGGATATGTGGTTCGCGAGGAAGGGTGGTTGGAGAAGGAGAAGCCCAAGGTTCTCTGCGAGCAGGCCCAGAAGGGGCGCAAGACGAGGACGATTCCTTCAAAGGATGACGAGTCAAAGGAGGACGAGTAATGTGTTCATTTACTTTGCTTTGCGTTGCTTTTCCAAGCCTAGATAATATTATTAATGTCTTTCTTCTCTGGGAAAAACCAGACGACCCAGTCTCTCTCTACCTTGAGAGTCTGTCCCCAATTTCATGATGAGGAGGTTTGACCCTTACATCCCAACCCCTGAGATCAAGCACCCAAGGGGTCCAAGAAATCACGTCAGGTCCTTTTCCAAGAAGCACGGTTCATTCGCTTCACAAGTCTCAAACTCGGTTCCAATGACTTATTCCAATATGTAATCCTAGTCCTAGGTATCATGCAGTTACAGTTGGTTTCCTAACCCCCCAGTCCAACAGCCCCATGGGAGGGTGACAGCTAACGACTCCAAGTATCAAACAAAAGAACATCAATGCTTCCTTTCCCGAGCCCGGCTCTATTTGTACAGTCATATAAACACCTTGTTGTTCTGACATCTCCGTCGATTAGAGAAGCATGAAGACGGCTCCCACGAGGAGAAGCACCGAGCTTGGAGGGGGCAACTTGGGAGCGTCTGCCGTGACGATGGACTCGCTTGAGGCAGGGCTGTCGGCTCCAGTTGGTGTAGTAGCTCCGCTGGTAGGGTTGGGGGCTTCGACTGAGGTGGGAGAGGCGGGTTGAGTGCTGACAGCAGTATCGCCGCCACTGCTGCCACCGCCGTTGTTGCTGTCTCCGTTGTCACTGTCTCCGTTGTTGTTGTCTCCGTTGTTGCTGTCTCCATTGTTGCTGTCTCCGTTGCCGCCGTTGTTACCCTTGCCATCACCACTGTTGTCACCCCCGTTGTTATCCCCATTGCTACCACCGTTGCCGCCACCACTGCTTCCACCATCACCGCCGTTCTTATCACCACCACTACCACCATTGTTATCACCACCCGAAGAGCCCGCATTGGCCGGGACAACGTCAGCGCCGGTAGCAGACTTGCAGAGAGTCCTGTAGTTGTCCAAAGACCGAGAAGAGTTGGCAGAAGTACTATCCTCATGTTAGTGATGACATTCTCAAGCCCTAGCCGTGGGTGGTTGTTGGGGGACTTACTTCTCATTGATAACCATCGACATGCCACCCTGACAGTGCTTCGCCTTGCTGCAGAAGAGCCAGAGGGGCTTCGTGTCCTTGATCTCAATGGTAAAAACGGGAACCTCGCCCATGGCCATGCTAGCATCCACGGGTTGATAGCCCGAGTAAATGCCCTGGATGCTCGAGTTGACATTGTTGATAGGCACACAGGGGTCGTCAAAGGTCGACTGCGTCACGGTGTGGTTTCCCGTCCAGAATTGGAACTGCACCATAGTTCCAGGCTCAGCCGTGATCTTTTCGGGCCAGAACTTGAGGCCGGTTGCGTTGGTGGCCATGTTTCTGCCAACCGACACGACCTGGACATTGACAGCTGGCAAGAGTTGTTAGTCCTCATGAAGCATAGAGACACTTGAGCATGGGTACATACCTTGGGCAGCACCCGCCAGGGCGGCAACAGTGAGAGATGTAAAGAGCATGGTTGATGATGTGTGTGTGTGTGAAAGTAGTATCTTAAAAGCCAGGGAAAGAGGAGAGGGACACAAAACACAGAAACACAGTCCTGAGTAGAGAGAAGAACGAGGGCAAGAAAAGGGAAAAGCGACTAGCGCTGATAAGGACTGGCCTTTTAAGAACAGACTTGGAAGTGAATTAAGTGAAAAGAAAAAGAGAAACCCAGAAAAAGGAGACAAAGGAGAAGACACAGGGAAGCGACTTGAAGAGTAGAGTTGTTGAGAATGGAGAACAAGAAACCGAAGAGCAGGAAACATTGCCTCTATTTAAAGCCAATCCATGATTTTCACGCAAGTCCCAGATCCCATTCTCGTTCAGGTAGCGAGCCCCTAGTTGCAGGTTTCAAAGAAGATCTGAAGCGCGCCTCCAGGGCGGTGCAGGTGGATGAAGCAGGTTCCGGGCGCGTAGCGTAACTGAACAGGTAGGCGAGAGATGGTCTTGCAGTAGCTGTCTTCTAGAGTTGTAGCAAGAGGCTTGGTATTCTTTATGGAGAGACAAAGGCGTGAAACAGAGTGTGACGGAGTGTGACGGATCTCCTATAGCCGGCTCTGGCCATGGTTTGAGGAAGCAACTAGGGGATGGGAGGTTGTCGCAGCCACCCCTTGGAACTGTTTCTCCTCCGATGAAAGAATAAAAAGAATCGTCATCTTCAATTGATTCGTAAATGCTCAATTGAATCATGACAAGATCAATTCCTCAATTGATTCGAATGCACTCTTCACTAAGAGCCATCCATCATATCGCCCACTCTTCAGAACCATCACCGCTCAGTCACTCCCACCAAAGAACGTTTGACAAGTCGGAAAGCCCCCCAAGTTGGGGTTTGAAAGAAACCGGATCGCGTCAAATCCGACGGACTAGGGGTCTGGCGTCTACCCCGGATGTGCTTCACCTCTGAGTTTCCAGACACATGCGAAACGCGCCTAGTTTCGCTGCCCCGCCTCAAAGTTGTAGCCCTCCCAAAGACTAACCCGGTATTCAACGCGATGACAAGCTGTAAAACCAAGGACAAAGATGAAAGAAAGAAAAAAAAATATTCGTCATTTATCTCACTATAACAAAAAGGATTGGCTGAGAAACGGCCAGACCAGGCCTCACACCCTCATGGCATCGGTAACAAGTTGCCCGTCGAGCAAGTAATACTACGTACATATCGGTAGCAAGCTGGCAAGACAAAATCTAGGTCTCCTATCTACCGAGGGGTCTCGAGGCGAGAGTCTGATAGCGGATTGAGACGTCATGCTTCGCCATCGTTAACACGGCTACTCTGAAACTCTGCAGTGTTTCCGCAGTCTCTCTCTCAACACCATAAGGGACCATCTTTCAATACCAACCGCCGGCTCGAGACAGTTCGTCCCTGTCCTATGCCCTCTTGATAGTGATGCGTAAAACACGAGCGAGGGCCAAGTCATACCAAAAGATACGTGCTGTTAAACATTAGCTCCTCAGTCGTAGCCATCGTCAAAACATAGTACCCATACCAAAACCTCAAAAACAGACCCTCACCAACATCTCCCAAGCTGCCACAACCTCATCAACTTCCTTCTTACTCCCCATTCTCTCTAAGCTCAGAGATCCAGCAACAACTGCGGCGAAATCTTCTCCAGATCCTCAACCTATATATAACCTCATTGTCAGCCAGCCAACTCCCCCATCATCATCATCACCACCACAACCACCACCAGCAAACCTACCTCAAGAAACCCCCCTCCCTTCTCCACCGCAGCCCTAGCAATCGCCTCCTTCACAAACACCTCAAAGTACTTCCCCGTCGCGTCGTTCGCATCCCTCGATATCCGCGTCGCCTCCTTCGTAAAGAACTCGTGCAGCAACCTTGTCAATAGATCTCGCGGGATTGTCTTGTCCGCCTCTGGCTCCTCGTCCTCCTCAATAACCTGAGCTTCCCGAGAGCTTCCGCTCCGACGTTGGTCTTGATCGTCGTCGGAGAGTGCGAATGGGTTGCTAGATTGCGGCTCGGGCGCCCGAGCGGGCTTCTTCGCAGTAGCCTTGGGCCTGCCCCGACCAGCACCCGTAGATTGCTTCGGCGGCATCTTGGTTGATGCTCTAGACAAAGGACTCGATCTTGCTTTTGCAGTCAAGGCGGAGATAGCTCGGGCGCGAGGTACGTGTAAAGAGCATGCAGACGCGTCGAGGTCTAAGCAACTAACGTTCAATGGACGGTACGGATTAGTAAGCACGACAAGTAGCAAGATCCGTACCATTTCTCCACCATCACCTACACGCACACTACAAACAAGCAGTGAGAGGTAATTTGTCGGCAACTGAGGACGAATAAATCAAATCAGGGATTATGAAGACACATGTCACGAGCGTACAAGTCCAAAACGTTCATCGTCAGAATACTGTTACAGTATCAAGGGAAATTGCATTGGTGTATAAATTACAGCGACCTAGAACGGAAGGCAAAGCAAGATGAGAAAAAGACGCCGTGCCTATGCCACTCTAACCCGCGAAGAGCTGCTGTTCAGAGGACCACGTTGGGTATCCGCGACAACTTCCCTCTTTCTGCACTCCGATCTCGCCCTTTTTGTTTTCAACCGGCGGACACCATGTCAAGCCCGCGAGCTGATTTCTCCCCGACCTCCATTCCTCCACCAATCGTAGAGTCTATACAGGTTGCTTGTTGTACAAGACGCTTATTTGAAAGCCTTGCCGAAGAGGAGGACCTGGAGCTGATCGTAGATGGACAGGACACCAGCACCGGCGACACCACGGAGGATGTTGGCACCAGCACCCTTGAAGAGGGACTTGACGCCCTCCTTGGCGACGATCTGCTGGGCAGCGTCAAGGGTGTTCTTGTACTTGACGGCCTCACCAGAGGTCATCATCATGCGTCGTCGGATGGTGTCAAGAGGGTAAGAGGCGATACCGGCACCAGTGGTGACGCACCAACCGAGAGCGAAAGAGGCAAGGAAGTTGTTGGCAAGGGGACCGATGAGGACAACGGGCTTGATGGAGTCGTACATGCCGAAGTAGAGACCACGGTAGACGATGATACCAGCGACGGAGGGCATGAAACCACGGTAGAGACCGGCAATACCGTCAGAGGCGAGGGTCTTGCGGTAGACGTCGACGAGACCGTTGAACTGACGGTCACCACCAGACTTGGCGTTCTTGGCGTCGTTGGCAAGACGGGTACGGGCGTAATCCAGAGAGTAGACGAAGAGCAGGGAGGTGGCACCAGCAGCACCACCGGAGGCCAGGTTACCAGCCATCCAGAGGCCGTAGCCATCCTTCTCCTTCTTGTAACCGAACATCTTCTTGAACTTGTCACGGAAAGCGAAGTTCAGAGCCTGGGTAGGGAAGTATCGGATGACGTTGGCAGTGTTGCCTCGCCAGAGGGCCATGACACCCTCGTCGGCCATGGTGCGCTTGAAGCAGTCACCAATGCCGTTGTACTTGCGGTCGAGACGACCGGTCTTGAGCATCTCATCCTGGTGCAATTGTCAGTGATTGTTCATAGGCCGTTGAAGGCCAATGCCACCAAGCGACTGTGTCCCACGAAGCGAGTCGAAAGAGAGATATTGATTCGGTCGCTCGTGTCGATCATGTCGCGGATGACATTGTTGATGAGACTTTACTAACCTGGTTCTGGATGAGAAGCTTGACACGCTCGATGGGAGCGGCGGCGGTCTTCGAGACGGCGGCGGAGACACCACCCACTAGATGTGACGTTAGTATGTGTTGACGATATGTGCGGTGTTGGTTGGCCCAAGCTCGACTTGGGGTGACGGCAGTCAACCCCAGGTCGGTGCGTACGGCATTGATGCGAGGCGGGACATACTCAGGAAGTCGGCCAAGAAGGGCTGTCAAGACAAGACACGTTAGCCATTGATACTTTTTAGGGTTGAATTGAGCTTCGCTTGCTGCCCTGCCGAGGGGCTGGGCAGCGACGCAATCACTCAAGCTTCTCGGGCACCATCAATGTTGCTGAGCTCGATGTTGGAAACCCCTCAGCAAGGCCGGTGAAAATCCAATTGAGCTCAGCAATCTTGACCGTTGATGCCACTCGAGGCAGCTATCCCAAACGCGGCATTTGACGGCCAACGCGGCGGGAGCATTGAAGCTGGTAGTGGGATGCGGGCGGAGGGGGATCTCGAGGAGAAAAAAAACTTACCGGCATGCCCAGGACCTTCTGCGGTTGCTCAGACATGGTGAAGGCTGTGCAAAAAGAATTTCCCTTGACAAAGAAAGGATTGAGGGGAGATTGAGGAGATGAAGGAGAAAGAAAGAGAGGATGAAGGAAGGAGAGTCGAGCGAAATAAATTCAGCGCCGACGGGGGGTGGGAGGTATTTGGGGTGGAGAGGGAAGAAAAAAATTGCGGCGGATCTGGAGGAGAGGCGCTTTTGTGAGCGAATCTTCCCGGGGCCCGCGCTAAAGGGAGCTGGGACCCCCGGCCAACCAAGGTCAAGCTGCGCAGCCCCAGCCTCTCTTCTCACTGGGCAACCGCGGTGGCAGCCTGAGGCCGCAGCCTCGCCAGGGGGTGTGGCCAAACGCTCTGTCCGACAGGTGGCCACTCCAGTGGGGTCTTTCACTGCTTGGGCGAATCCTGCGCCTATCCTGGGCCTGCACCAGAACAAGCCGGCTGCGAGATGAGATGCCGGTTCACCCCGATTTTTTGTCGAGCGCCGAGACCTAGACCCGTCTGGCCTCGAGATAGACTGTCATGTACTGTACTGTGTTTGTGGTACTGTGAGATCTCTAGCTCTCCATGTTGTCTCATCGGTGATGCTGAACTGTTCCAACGTCCGAAACAGGGGTGTGCTATTTTTTGCCTCTCTTTCCCTTTGATAACAGTGCTGAAGCCGTTGGTTTGGACAACAGTTGGGTAGGTACCCGTCAACCGAGTACGTGTACGTACATACGCACATTGGGTATCGTTTTTAACGGACGAAAAAGTCAATTGTGAATTAATATTACATTCAATGTTAAATTCAATCATCTACCAATCTACAATCACATCCTCTCTATCCCATCAAGCGATGCATCTTTTCCTCCTCCATACATACCAACGGACATCCTCCGTTCCTGCTAAAAATGCTCTCCGAAGCATCCATCCATCCACCTCCTTCCCTCCACACACCCTCCACACTGTCCATAGGTAACAGGTGCCCACTTGACCAAGTCCCTCCCCCGGCCTCACTCCAACCTATCCACTGTGGCTAGGTTCAGCGGGCACCCTCCAGCGACCACAGCGCCCCCGACGAGAAAGAAAAAAAGCCTGCTTCAACCGGATGCACAGTGCGCGTGCCGTTTGCCATCGTCCTTCACCTCCCCCGGTTTAGGCCCCGGCAATCAAACCGTCCAATTGGTGTCTATTTGTCTGAGGACTTTTTTTTTTTGCCCTTCCCCGCGGCCCATGATCAAACAAGCAATGAACCTGGCCGAACAAGCACCCTTCAACTCCAGCTGTCATTCCTTGTTCTCGTGGTCTCCGTGGCAGCCGACATTGCCTTCGCAAGGTTCTAATGGACATCCACCTATCTACAGCTTTAGTAATCCCGAGCACCCAGGCCCAAGACGGCAATGGGTGGACACACAAAATTTGATGCTCATCGTCAGCGTTCCGGCCCAGCGCTTCAGGACACACTTCAATATCCCGCGTCCTGGCCGGGCCCCCTAGGTCCACCGGCGGCAAGGGAGAGGAGCCGAGCTAAAACGCTCTTCCTCCGTAAGCCTTATTCAGGGGGTGAACCTCACACGGCGCGGCGCGGCGTCGTTGGTCTGTGGCTTTCCCTTGCTCCCCGAGATGGATGTAGTCCAAAACGCTTCCTTAGGCGCCTCCGACGCCCGTCCAAAAAAGCACCCTTTGAGCCGAGTCCGCCACCCGAAGACGCCGCCTCACTTCCATTCGTGTTCCCTGACACTGGGGTCCTTTTTCGTACTTCATACTGTATGTACTCCAGACTTCCCATAGGTGCTCTTCGTAATCTTGTCCTCGTCGTTGGCCTCGGTAAGAAGAGACATGTGGCCGTGCATCAAAGATACAGTATGGAGACCGGCTGTCATCATACAGTATACGTCTCGGCTAAGATTTTTTTCCCGTTCGCCTGGCCGTTCTCCCTGTCTTATCTCTTCGGGATGCCTGACTCGACTCAATGGAATTATTCAATGGCAACCTGACACTTGTCAGTCTCTTAACTGCCTCGGTCGTTTTCATCCGAAGTCAAAAACTTGTCGTGTCGTGCGGTATGGCGATTTTATCCCCGATATAAAAAACACCTCAATGGTTCAGGACCCTGCAAGAGGCATTGTGCCGATCTCCCCAACCCGAATTGGCCTATCGACGAGAGGGTCGTAGAAAAAAAAAATACGTATCCACTCTCCAATCTGCCATTTCAAAGATTTCAAGGATCCATGATTTGAGGCGTCACTTTCTCACAGAGATTCGATGCCAGCATTCTCGCCCAAATCCCTAATTTGTAACTTTTACCTAAAATAACCAAGGATCATTGGATCAGTTACTATGTTTCCGTACACGACATGTGCTACCTACGTGCTATGGATACTGACTGGCCCCGTTACTATCATTTCCACGGTCGCACTTCCGTCCCAGTCGTCCGCAGCTCGGATAACCGACATCCACGCCGCGTGGTCTTCCGTAGACCGAGCGGCTATCCGCTCCGGGGTTAGGTTGTCTTTCATGCATCCCGACGTGCAGTTCTTGAGGTGCCACGTCGGAATACACACGGACGTACTGCTGGGCTCGGTATTAAAGGGACGACCTTGGCCCGCAGCAGCCTGCCTCGAGAGACCCAAAGGATTGTCGGCACCATTGCGTCTTTTCGCCTCACCTCGACGATCAGGGAATCGGCCAAGCACGAAAAGCAACGGTCGAAACGACGATTCTATGCCCATTTTACCCGATTCGAATCTGACTCGCCAACACCGAGGACCTCCATGTTCTGCGATGTGTGGAGCGCCGATAAAGCCATAACACGTGACCAACACAGCCATATCGATATGGAAGTGAAGTTGAAAGTTTTCATTGAGGTCACGTGCTCAACATTTGCTTCACCTGAATCTGAGACAAATCTGGGTCGCTAAACGGAAGTGATGGGTTGCTTGTGTGGCCCTTTTTCAGTGACGGCGATGAGAAACCCACTTGCCCAGCCCCAAGACGCTGAGGAGTTGCCTCTTCCCAACCTCGGACGAGCTCAAACTTACGAACACAGCGAAATCGACAATGCTAAGATTGATGTCTACCAACTAGAACCATCGAATACCCGAGAAGCCAATGCTTCCTATCTGTGAAGACGTCTCTGTTGGAAATCTCTCATACGGACTTCTCGAAAGACGATTTGACAACTCACGCTTTCGAGAGCCGAATCAGAGCTCACTCAGACGATTGATACCCACTGAGAGTAAGGTGAGTTCGTTCAGAGAATCATCGCAAGGCCTCAAAAGCACATCGACGACCTTTTCCACGCATTCAGGTGTTTTCAGCACCTTTCGAGCCCTCAAAGAGGCCCTCTGAAGCCTCTCCCCCGTCGAGCAAAACCCCGGATCCTTGACTCTACAGTCCCCTTGCCGAGCCGCTCCTGGGTACATTACCTTCTAGTAGTATGTGTGGGCGATGGAGCTTTTGAAGTTTATCGCTGGCCAAGGTCATTGGCTTCAGCGTGTATTTGCTTAGGGCGAGAGGGCCCGTCGTCGGCGTGACCGCCTTCACCATACAACCAACCGGGTCGACGCTTGATGTTGTAACTTGTGGTCGCTTCCAGACCTCATCAACCCACGTCTTGGTGACGACGCAGCCAGCTACATTCGCTTGCTATTCATCATTTTTGATGCGTCGCCAAACTCGTCCCTTTGCGTTATTGCACATTTGTTTGCAGAGCGTCCAATCTGTCAGCGAGTCTATGGAAACTTAGAGGGTAAAGATGTCGGCATTGACCAATCGTTGGCATCATTACTGAAACCAGTGGATAAGCCCCTCCAGTTGAGGGACGGTCTTTCTGTCATGGCTACAGTTGCTCCAACTAGGGGCCGTAAGAAAACCACTCCGTTTCTGGACAAATAGGCGATAGAATTCGGCATTTGTGTGAGCCCATCCTACCTGATGTACCTGATCAAGTCTGGATTGATGAACTGTTGCTTGGCCCTTCGTAATGATTATCAGGCCAAAGCCAATTCAACAACAGTGCGGGACCTCAGTTCAGTCGATAGTATGAAATGATAGCACGAAATTTCTGTTTAACATCAAGCTATTGAGCCCAGTTGGAAGCGAACGACAGTTCATCTCCAAGCCGTAGGGCGTAAGCGAGGACTACCAGGCATCATGGAGAGTAGGATAGGCACATCGAGTCCATACAACTCAGCGCATAGGCCAGCATCACACCAAGCAGGGAGAACATTCAAATGGTCGTTTCGAAGATCTTTCATTCCGTTGCCATGTACGCTGAAGCAGTTCCGGTCCCTATGCTGCACCGAGCATGAAAAGCGTCCCAACCCAGGCTTTTTTTATATCGCCTTTCAACACCCTCCGAACCTGTGGCCTGTCTAAACGTCCAGGCCACCCAGACGCGAAATCGTGAGACTCAAATCTTTTCGTTCATCGCACTTAGTCCGAGGCACCGACGGCACGGGCTGTAGTTCATCGTTAGCATCTTTGGTCGCTGTGATACGCTCCGAGGGTCGAAGCCGGTAAGAAGGAGGTGGCCATACTGTAGATCTTCATCTTGCTATGAGTGACGACCGGCTTGATCATGCCCTTCTCCTCAAGGTCGGCAATGCATACTCGAGCCAACGAGCCGTTGATCTTCATTCGGTCGACGAGGGTGGCAACGGTGACGAGGCGGTAGGACTGGACATCCTTGTAGAGCTTCTCGGAGGTGGTCTTGTCGAGGATGACGGCGTGCTGGGCCTTGTCCTTGACCTTGCCCTTGGACCTTTTGAATTGCGCGTGAGTTTTCAATATCAACAGCGACGGCGCAATCGAACATACCACTTCTTCTTTTGCTTCTTTGCTCCAGCAGCGGGCGCCTGCGAAAGGGGAAAATTGTCAATCAAACGGTCTCTGATGCATCGTGAGCAGCGACCCGGGGACGTACCATTTTGTCTGATATGTGCTGTCGTCGACGGGATGTTGAAGACAGTGAACCGAGAATGTGTGGTGATGCGATCCCAAAGATGCTCTCCCACTTGACCCAAGCCGAAGTTCGCCCAGGGCAGCCGAGCCCTAAGTTTTCGGAGGGGCGCGGTACGTACCGAATTTTTGCGCGCCGTGATTCGCTCGGTGGGCCACCACCAAAAAATCAATCTCTCTATCCCAAGCCCACCTCCAACTTCACGAAAATACCATCTCGACATCCGCAATACTAACCGCAGCCCGTCAGTCCCGGAACCCACGACTGCAACAGCAAACATGTCTGACGCCGGCGAGATCGAGGTCGAGAACACCGCCCTCTATGAGGTGCTCCCCAAGGATGTTGTCAAGGAGGTTGGCAACGTCAAGCTCTTCAACAAGTGGGACTACGATGTCGAGGTCCGCGACATCTCCCTGACGTACGTCTGCCTGTGTTGTTGTTTTTTTCGCGATCGGGGAGAATGCTTCGAGGCGAACGAGCTGCTGACGGGATTGCTGCGATAGTGACTACATTTCCCTGCGAAACCCCGTCTACGTCTCCCACAGCGCTGGCCGATTCGCTACCAAGCGATTCCGAAAGGCCAGCTGCCCCATCATCGAGCGATTGACCAACTCGCTCATGATGCACGGCCGAAACAACGGAAAGAAGCTCATGGCTGTCCGAATCGTTGCCCACGCCTTCGAGATCGTATGTTGAAACACCCCCGGGGAGCGGAATCGACTTCGCGCGAACACACGTGTGCTAACACTCAGGGTCTAGATCCACCTCATGACCGACCAGAACCCCATCCAGGTTGCCGTCGACGCTATTGTCAACTGCGGCCCCCGTGAAGACTCTACCCGAATTGGTTCCGCCGGTACCGTCCGACGACAAGCTGTCGATGTTTCTCCCCTCCGAAGAGTCAACCAGGCCATTGCCCTCCTGACCATCGGTGCCCGCGAGGCCTCTTTCCGCAACGTCAAGTCTATCGCTGAGTGCCTTGCTGAGGAGCTTATCAACGCCGCCAAGGGTTCCAGCAACTCTTATGCTATCAAGAAGAAGGACGAGTTGGAGCGTGTGGCCAAGAGCAACCGATAAACGGTGCAATGGTGGATTCATGACTGGAGGGGTTGCGGCTTTGGCGTGGTTCCGGCTTCTTTCAGAATTGCATTTTGCGTTCATCGGGTCTAGGAACGCGGCGATGGATTGTCTTAGGTTGCTCTAGAGTCTCAATAAAAAAAAAGTCGGGCTCCCTGAGGGTTAAATGAATTTCAAGTAATCTTCTGTTCCTCTCCTTCGCCTGCCTGTCTGACTGTCTGACTGTCTACTTGTTTGCAAACACATGTCGCTCTTATGACAGGCTATCGAGATCTGGAGTGTTTGTGGGTATCTATCATCAAGCTCCCTACCGACTTGGGTATCTTCATTCCACCATGTTGCTGGTATCCCAGATCTAACCACCCTTATAACCTTGAATCCTTAAACGCCAGACCATCATAACAGTCGTAAAGCCATGACTCAAGACTCTAGATGCGAATCATCTTGGGCCCAAGCTTCAATCGAAGGAACATGCCTACGTGAGGAATGCCCTCCTCCCACCAGGTGCCCATGGCCTCATCCACCTTGAATCCCCATTTCTTCCAGATGTCCACGCCATCCTTCTGCGCGTGAACGCAGACGAGCCCGTGCCACTTAGGAATGTCCATCTCGTTCTTCGCGCCCATCTGCACCAGGCCGAACTCCTTGACGCTGGGGTCGAAATAGGACGAGTTTGCCTTGAGCCAGCCGAGGACAGTGTTGATGAGCATACTCGCGACCCGGTAGCCTCGGAAATCCTTTGTCACGGCCAAGCGTCCCAACTTCACGTATGGCTCCTTGCCGTCGTGAAGATTCGTTGGTTGGTCAACGCCGAACATTCTCGCGGCCAGTGAAATCGGTGCCGGCTTCTCTTCGATCTCCTCTCCATTCTCGGCCTGCAGAACACCTCCCAAGTAACGTCCCCCGTCCTTCGGATGAGGATCGTGCGGGAAAGGCACAAGGCGTATAGTGCCGATTGGCATCGTCGCTGTCGAACTTCTTCGGGGCTGGACCACGTTCCCTTCCTCGTCCCGGATCTCGAGCTCGTCTGTCTTGTTGACGCTGGCGTAGACGACCCAGTGGCAGGATCTCTGGTCGTCGGCATCAAACTCATTATCGGGATCGATGTTTTGCTCCTGGACGAAAACTTCTTCGCGGACTTCCATGATATCGAGGAATGGCTTTGGGACGGAGGCTGGCTGCTTGCTCAGCTGCACCCCAGACTTGAAACCATCAAGCCTTCTAGGCCTGATGAAGGTGACGAATGGAGTCCCCATGGTTTTTTTGGTCGCTCTTTTGGAGGAGAGCCTCGGGGAAGTGAGCTGAAATAGCGATGTGGTGTTTATTGTCACCCCCCTAGAATGACGGGGGGGTTTTGTGTCGTCCAAGGTCGAAGTTGTCCAGGCTGGCGATGACAGAAGTGCGGTTGAGAATCTCGAAAGCGCGATGGAAAGAGATAAATTTTCGAGATGATGAGCCGGGGAGAAACTCGGAGACTGCATAAAAATCACGGGTTTGCTGTAGACACAGGGCTCCTTGCGTCTGTTGCCGTGGAAGCCAGTCAACGCGGCAAAGTTAAGTGTTTACCTACGTACGTAGATGCCCTTTTTGATAAGGTACGCGTTTTATCATGCATCGGATTGGGTGGTTGTGTTGAGAACGGAACATGTTTCTCATATCTTGATAGGCCCAAAATAGGGGCTCCCCTCCATTCTCTTGGGTACACACATTTGGAAAGCTGATTATGCCGTCAACGTTCGTCGGAAGCTCTCAGCTTGAAGAGTGGTTTTCATTCTAACTTTTTGAAACAACTAGAATTCCATGATGGCCTTGTCCCATCAAGCCTAATTCTATAACGAGCGCCATCACCTTGCCTTCGTCTACTTACTCCAAGTTCAGGTATTCAGGGGCACGATGGCATCTCCAAACTCCACGTTTGTTAATACAGCCCGCCCAGTATCTCTCGAGCTCTTCCAGGCTACTATAGGCTGATACTTGCCCCTTTGTATGCAGGTAGGTAGCCAACAGTCGAGATATGTTACTGTCATCTGTCCACTTTGCCTAGGTAGTTAAGTCGGCATCTTCGCCTCCTTACTTACCATGGGACAGACAGAATGGTGGCATCCGTGTGATTACAGACTCCAGTATCGTTTTTAGTTCCCCATTCCTGGTTTTCCTCCAAACCCCCTGTGCTCTGAGCCAGTATCGAGCGATGGTGGAGCATGTTGCCATGTCAGCTCAGGGTGCAGTATCACTGTCCAAACTCCCTATGTAGCCCCGGTTCTCCCCATCCGTCTTTTCATCCAGAGGTGAATTTCATCGAACAAAATGAATACAGAGACCGTTTCTGTAGCCCAGGAGTTCGATCTCCACCTAAGACTGCCCAGTAACTTGATGAGGGTTGTCATATCCCGAGACTGCATGAGGAGGTTGATTTTGGGATTGCGGAGATCGCGAACTCGAAGTCCACTGAGACGCATAACTCATGGTAGGACTCCTTCTGGGACCCTTCCCGCTTGCAGCTCGACTCTATGGCAACGTAACAGCCCCTAAACCGCCAGTCTTTGAGCCAGCAGACTGTCGCAAAACGTCGACGGAAACCTATTCGCCTACTTTGGTCACCACAGCCCCGAGAATCACTCTCCCCCCCCCGACAGACGGTATTACCGGAAGTTCTACAGACCTCACCCTTTTCATGGATACTTGGGTTGGTGTCACCGTGGTGGCCGAGTGTAAGCCTAGCCAGCTGGTTTGTAGGGATACGTCGTACGCCAGTTTAGGGCTACGCCAAAAGTTCTCGACCGATCTCAACTCTAGACTCTCTACAGAAAATACTAGTGGCTTTTCTCTTATAGATCTCCGAGGTGTCGCCAGCTGGACTAGTTTACCACGTACGTGGCGGAAGCAACGTCGTAGTTCTCAGGGGACAGCCCTACCACCGCCGTGGGAGGCTTGGGCAGGAGCTCCAGGCGCAAATGCAGTCATGGGCTTTGAGTTTAAGTTAGGTAGGATACATAGCAAATCATACATCGAAGCCAATATGGATCGGCTGGGCCCAATTGGCCTTGAATGTTGGAATTGGCAACCGAGCTCGCTTAGGGTTCGCAGAGGGAGGTATCAAGAAGTAGCGAGGAGCGCTATACACATATCAGAAGGCGTGTACGACGATCATAAGGTCAACATTCTAATGCAGGTCGGCATCATCTGGCATATCAACAACCAGACTCTCTTGCTGTTCCTTGAAGACGCCTACCTGAACCCAAGTTGACTCATTTTCCCATCAGTTGCCATAACCCTGTAGCAGATCCAGGTAGCACAGCAGCAGAATGCCACATATTCAAGTACAGTAAGGGGAAATTTCCAAATGGGGGATATTTCACAGAATAGAGATAACTCAACGCAACATAAGATGTTTCGCGTCCTTCGATGGGTTTGGTATTTCTAGGTGAACACTCCAGGTCCGGTCATGAATTCCACCTACATCCAACACCGCAACCCAGAAGCGGTTGGCGCCATCGTAAACGTAGATAAACAGGAATGACGCGGCATAGTTAAACGAGTTTCAGAGTTGTCCCCGATGGTGGTGTGGAAAGTCATCTGTTGTTTTCAAATCCGGGGCCAGCTGCGTTGACCCCTTAGTTCGGCGGGAGACTGTGGGGCTCTGAGTTGCTTCAGAACATATTCGTAGTAGCTTGGGGGCACCGGGTTGCGGGCGGAATAATTATCTTGTTGGTCAGGGTGTGCAATTGTTGCGGGAGATTTACGAACTCGTCCTAGTCATCCATCGTCGGAGGGCCACGATGATACCCCTCTTAAGGACAAGGATAGGGGATATAGTATAGCCAAACTTGGTAATTGAAGGGTAGCGAAGGTCGATCACAGATGAAATATAGATTTACCGAGGACTGGTGATGCATTATTTGGGTCATCTGTAGCCAATGGAACCGTAGCTATCATGGATACGACTTGGGGGTGGTAATCGCCTGGCGCGAACCCGAAAAACCGGTTAGGTGTAGGGTAGGTTGCAGTCTCGATGATAAAAGGAACAACGAGCAGAGAGGAACACAAAATACACAGAAATAGAATGGATGACATGAAAAAAATGGGGCCCGTTGGAAATTGTTGTTGTTTAAAGTGACTCGGTATCCAATGTGGACGAACCGCCTTGGCAACACTTGCGACAGACAAAGATGTTCAACGGGAGCTGGCAGCCACTGCCTCGAGATGAACCGTTCTGGAATCAAAGATACCTAGGTATCCTCTCACACGCCTGCCGCGTGGTTCAAGCCAGGTAGTGCCCCTCCTAATCGGGAGAGGCGATGTAGGTGTAAGACATTGGACGTGGCACAGAATCGATGACATGGAGTTGTCGTGCATCGCTGAAGAGATCAGTGGAGTCGAGCTCGCTGCAGGGTCGACGCAGGGGATGGAACAGGGAATTCTCTGTGTGGATTTCGTTCACGCATGTTGTCTCGGAATAGAACAGTTGAGATTCCAAAGCTGTACCCTGTACTGCGAAGAGGGATAGGTAGTGCCATGAAGGGATATGTCTATTGATTGTTGGATGGAGTACGGAGTGCCTAAGGTATCTGTGTAGGGAGTACAAGTGGGAAGTTTGTGCTGGAACTTCCAGGGATGAGACATGGCATTCTTTTCTTGGACACACATCGCAAAGTGGCGACAGGAATAGTAACAAAAGGGTGTTTTATTGAGGGAGTAGTTACTAGCCAAGCCTATCTAAAGTGACACCTTTCCCAGGGCTGGCCTTTGTTGTTAGGAACTGGACGGGAGATCCCTTGTTCCATAGATACGGTAGGTGGTAGGTATCACATTCATGGATGAATGAGTTGGGATATTGTGCTAGGGGGCCGACGAGCGGATCGTGATAGGAACCTAGGTACGTACCTACCTACCTGTCGGGAGCCGTTACAGCGGGCTCGGGCAGCGTTCTCAGGAGTTCACCTCATGGAGAAGGAAGTGCGTGTTTTCCCGGGCCGCCCGCCTGCAGTAGGTATCAGCCAGGAGCAATGGAAGCAACAGCAGGAGCAAGGGATCCAGGGGAACGGTAGCTTCCCCCCCCCAGTTACCCTCCCCCACTTTGACGGCGACCCGTTGAAATTGAATTGCGCTACGGTTTTTAGGCCCGTCTTGGGTGCTCTCTGGTTTGCTGTTGTCAGCGCCTCAAACCCATGCAAGCAGCGTCGATCCGCATCCATCCCATATGTGCTATCCGCGGATGGGACGGGCTGCCCAAGCCCCAGAAGGGGGGGTGTGGAGAGTTGAAGGCCCATGGGAGGGCAATTATTTGTTAGTGTGCTATGCTTGTGATGCTTGTGATTGCGAGTGCAGGAACTGTGATGTGTGTCGTCGTTTTGAGGTTGTTTGTTCAGGAGTGGTTCCAATGATGTGAGGTGACGATTTTTTCTTTCTTTCTTTTCCTTCTCCTTGATGATACGTCGTTTCTCCCTGATTTGGACCTCGTGATATTTTATCTTATTCTATCTTTTCTGTCTGTAATCCATCCCTCGCGTCTGCCCATCGTTCACCATCTTCACCATTTTTTTTTCTACCCATCTTTTTTTCTTTTTATTTTTCTTCTTTCTTTACTCCCTCCCTCTTCTTCACCGTTCTCCTCCAGCCACCACCACACCCCCCCAAACCGGGCTTCCTCCCTCCGTGCTGTGTGCTCCGTACCTTCAGGTCGGTACCGCATCCGCCGCTGTCCGACCCGACCTTTTTTTTTATTCATCCCACAGAAAGGCTGAGGCCACCCCTCGATCTAGAACCCTGCCCCCAGCCAACCAGCTAAGCTACCTTGGCCATCTCGCGTCTGCTCAGGGGGTTGAATTTGGGCTGTTGCTTGGCCTGCCAGTCGAAAAGCGCATTTTGGTTTTCTGGCAACAACGACTCCATCTTCAACAACTCGCACGCATCTTCTTTTTTCCTTGAACCCCCCCAGGCCGAAATCCGAGTCGATACCCTTGAGGCCTGTCGTTTCAGTTTTTATTACCACTTCTGTTCCGTCCTGCGGGAACAACGGCTCATGATCCCGCAATTGGTACCGCGGCCCCTCCCTCTTCAACAGCTCCCGCCGTTGCGCAACGGGTCTTGAACGCTCTTGATGCATCTACAAACGTTTGAACCCGCCTATTCGCATAGCCGACTCAGTCCTCTCCCGATCCCTCTCTCGATTCCTCGACCTCTCTTCCTACTCTCTCCTCGCCGTTGCCGACCCCCAGCTGCGATTCCTTTCGGCAACGCCAGCTACGGCGGCCGTTAATCCTATCCCATCGCAGAAACCCTCACCTACGAGCCCGAGGTCGAAACATCCGTGTTCTTCAATGCCCTGGCAGCCTCTCCCCCGCATCGCGTTCGCCGTCGCGACCTACCCTTTCCCAGCCTCTAGCCCGGCCGACCTGCCACTAGAAATCGGAGATGAACTCTACATCATCGAGGAAACCCCCGACGGCAACTGGCTGCGTGGCTACTTGGTAGCACCCCCCAGTTTGCTCTCCGGCTTAACCTCAGTAAAAGGACATACCCTCGAGGCGCGCGTGTTCAGTGGTATCTTCCCCCGGAGCTGCGTCGAGGTTCGCGAGATGTTGGGCGAGTCAGAAGATGGCGACGAAAACGACGACGTGCTTAGTGACGGCGCCGGCGTTGGCGACGGCGATGTTCCTCGTGCGAGCGACTCTGCCAAGAGCGGCGTCACTAGTGTAACTGAGCGAAAGAAGAAGAAGGACTCCGACCGACGAGTAGGACCGAGCAAGGGCAGGACTCCGTTTCGAGAGCTTCCCAATGGAACTCTTGGGAATCTCTCTGTACCCGTCAGGAGAGATCCCAACGCCCCGCGCCCTGCGGCACCCGTTCCTATGCTGAAGATCGGGGATGAGACGCCCACCTCCTTTTCCGAGCCCTTGATCGACGAAATCGCCTCCTGTCTGCGAGAATGGCACTCGACCAACTTGCACCAGCTCCTCCTTTCTCGACAATATGGCCGACTAGATCAACTTTCACACCTCATTACCAGCCTCAACCTTAACCGGCAGCAGTTTCTCTATAATGTTCTCACCTCGCACGAATACGATCGGTTGCGTGAAAAGACTGTCTGGGACCTGGTCAGAGTGAACAAGCTCTGCGGAGGGGAAGTCATTGTCCGCGATCCCGAGGCGCGAGGACGGGTCCTGACGGCTGATGACTGCATCGTCGAGGTCACCAAGTTGCAGTCCATTATGAGCCTCCTGGACGAGCCCCCTCAGCCAACCATCGAACTGACAGCCCTACACCACCTCATGGTCGACATCAAGGGTTTTGCTGGTGCCTCCATCGAAGAGACGACTCTCGTTTTCTACCTGGTTAGCAAGCCCCAATACGGCCAACCCTTCAAGCTCTCCGAAACCTTTTCGGTGACGATACCGGCAGGGGGCGCCATGGGCAACCTGGCAAAGCATACACAGACGAAAACCCTCTTCACCGATCTAACCTCCCAGGACGTTGGCGGGCTCCCTTCTGCGGAATCTGAACTCTTCCTTGTTGTTCGAGTACTTGCGTTACAGCAAATTATTTCCAACAAACCACCCTCGCGCTCAGGAACCGCACCAACGAGCTCGTACTCCAAGGACCCCCTGAAGCCACCATCCTCTAGCGGTATGAAATCTTCTAGGAGAAGTCTGATGTGGGGCGGGAAGACTTCGAGGTCTGGCTTTTCCAGGGGCTCTCCTGTTGCACGGATGGACTCGGTTGCGGAGCAGCACGATGAGCGACCGTCAACTAACGGCGGTGAAAGTCGCGATGGCCATGGCCCGCCGAGTACGGCGGGCTCCAGGATTGGCGCATCGACGGAGAACGCCCAACTGGCAGACAGAGTTATTGGTGTTGGTGTATTGCGCCTAAATGCCATCATGAAGCAAGAGGAAGAGGTTGAGCATCTCGTAAATATCTGGTCACAATCTGCGAGGTTTGCCGGAGAAAAGGAGGCTGGGGACGACTGGGAACCTCTGGTCAAGGAGCTACTAGATAGTGTCACCGGACACTACGAGAAGTCAAGGAGAGGCGAGCGCCTGCAGCTCCAGCTGAAGGGCTTCAATCACGGCGATGCGGATACTCTGATTAAATCTACGCCTACGATGCTTGCAGGCGTCTCAAAGACAACCAAGATGGGCTTCTCTGGTGCGCCAACAAAGCACCGGTCCGACATCTATCTTACCCTCAACGATGCGACACTCGGCAAGCATAACCTCTTGTCGCGATATGGCGGTAGCGCAACAGCTATGCCGACCAATCTCCATGCGAGTAACTTGCAGATCACTATGGAGGTTAGGAGGGTCTCTGGGGAGCGCATCGAGAACTGCATTTTTGCATCATCTAATACTGACGGCCTGAGCACCTTCAAGTCTGTGGCGGCTGAACGAGGGGAGTCGTGGAAGCAAACCCTTCGACTTTCGATAGCCCCCAACGACGTATCTCAAGCCCATGTCGTCCTGTTCATCTCCGATATGCCTAACCCCCCATTCGCCGTCGCACACATTCCGCTATGGGATCATGGAGCATTCATACGAGATGGACTTCACGGCCTCTTGCTCTACAAGATAGACGAGAACACCTCAACCGCACGACCCGGCCCGAGTGGGAAGGGTGGATACCTATCCCTTTCATGGTGTCCAAGGGGCAAGGACGAGCACTCGGCTGATGTTACCGGTCCGCTCTCCATACTCCGCGTTGAGACGTATCTCTGCAGCACACGGTTCTCCCAAGATAGGGTGATTCTTGGTCTCCTGAAGTGGAGGGACCTGCCGCGAGAGGAGGTTCCTCCGGTTCTGAGACAGCTAATCTTTGTCCCGGAGATCGAAATCGTGAAGCTACTAAACGACGTTCTTGATTGCCTTTTTGGAATCCTAGTTGAATATTCTGGCAGCCACGAATTTGAGGACCTGATCTTCACCGCGTTGGTCAGGGTCTTGGGCATCGTCCATGACCGGAGATTCAATCTCGGCCCCCTGGTGGACCAGTATGCGGAGAGCCAGTTCAACTATCCTTTCGCGACCCCGTGCTTAATGCGATCGTTCACCCGACTCCTCCAGAACCCGAGCGACCCCGAAACTGCTCGGAAACTGCGTGCTACTTTCAAGGTCGTGAAGCATATCCTCAAGTTCATCACCCACGCCCGAGGACAGCAGAGGGAAAAGGAGGCAGGAATAGGAATCACCTCCAATGCAGTTGGGTTTACGCGTGACCTCCGATCCATCTTCAAGGCTCTCGACGCCATGATGCGCAACTCTGCTCCTGCGCTTGTGGGCACCCAGACCTTGGCTGTGCAGCACTTCCACACATGGTTGCCAGAGCTCGCCGGCCTCTTGTCCACCGAAGAGATTCTCCACATTGCCATCGACTTTATGGATTCATGCACCGAAGTGAAGGGCAAACTTGTTCTATACAAACTGGTCCTGATTATCAATTATGCCAAGTTGGACTTGTTTGCCCATCCTGACCAGAAGTCGGCCTTGAGCACCAACACAGTCCGATGGATAACACCCCACTGGGGCCATGCTGAAGAGGTTACCGATCAATGGAGGGATCAGATCCGGCTGTGCTGTTCAGTGCTGGCGAGCCAGATCGATTATCTGGGTTCTGAAATCCCCGACCACATCCCCAAGATTATTGATTCCTACTTGGCAATCCTCGCAACCCCCCGCAAGCAGAGGAGCCGCCTATCTCTCCTTTTCCCGTCGTCATACCCTTTCCCTACGAAGCCGATATCTGAGGATGTCGAGTTTGACGAGGCACTGGTCGAGCTTTCCGCCGTTCTATCGGCTGTCTCGAACTCCCCTTCTGGCATGCAGCTGGAACTGGCAGAAGATGATCTGACTACCCTGCTCGAAAACCTACTTCGTGTGCATATGAGCATCCTCAAGGGCGAAGCATATCCCCCTGAATGGCTCAGCGTCCATATCCACCATCACAAGTCAACCATGTCCACTCTTCAGTACCTTGCTGGCACAATGTTGGATTCGTTCCTCCCTGACCCCGATGACGCGGAGAGCTTTAATACCGAGTTGTGGAAGCTCTTCTTCACGACGCTCCTCAAGCTTGTCGGGAGCACTTCGCTTGCCCTGGAGACCTTCCCGGAGCAGAAGAGACGGGCGGTTTGGAAGATCGCCGGAGATGTTCGTGAACACGGCGCGGAGCTCTTGCGCCGAACTTGGGAGGCGATCGGCTGGGAAACTACCCCTGATGAGCGTATTAGGTACAGTCTGACCAAGATGGGAGGTTATCAGGTCCAATATGTGCCAACTCTCGTGGGCCCGATTGTAGAGCTCTGCCTTAGTGTCCACGAGGGTTTGCGAAGGATGGCCGTGGAGGTTCTCCAGACGATGATTGTCAGTGAGTGGACTCTGAGCGAAGACTTGTCCGTCATTCAGACCGAGACCATCGATCGGTTGGATCTGTTCTTCAAGGAGAAGCCCTTGACAGAGAGCATTCTCCAGAAGTTGTTCATCGGCGAGCTGCTGGAGCGGTTCCAGCCCCTCTCCGAGATATCAGACGATCATCTGTACACTGCTTTGCGAGAGCTGCTCGGCACCATTGATGAGTTCCTCGACCTTCTCGTTGCGGTACACAGCGACGACGAGAGCGGAGAAGCCTCACACCTCATCAATCGCTTGCGACTGATGGAGTTCCTACGCGACATGCAAAAGGAGGAGATCTTCGTACGTTATGTACATCAGTTGGCGGATTTGCAGGCCGAGTCAAGGAACCATGCTGAGGCTGGCCTGGCGCTGCGGCTTCACGCTGATCTATACGAGTGGGATCCTACGAGCCAGACCCCGGCCCTCCCCGATCCAGAGTTCCCTGCGCAGACCCAGTTTGAGCGCAAGGAGAGGATCTACTTTGACATGATCAAGCATTTCGAAGAGGGTGAATCATGGAGTCATGCTCTGGCTGCCTACAAGGAACTCCATGCGCAATACGAGAACAATGTCTTTGACTTTGCCAAGCTGGCTAGAACCGAGCGGGCAATTGCGACGATATACGAAACCATCTCCAAGACTGACAAGCTCATCCCGAAGTATTTCAAAGTCGTGTACAAAGGACTGGGCTTTCCTAGCAATCTGCGGGACAAGGAATATGTCTACGAAGGATCTCCCACCGAGCGAGCCTCGGCATTCACTGACCGCATGCAAGAGCAATATCCCGCCGCTCAGATCGTCACCGGTGGCGATGTTGACGATGTCGAGGGACAGTTCTTGGTTGTCTCAGCAATCACTCCCCATCGCGATCTGACTCACCACGTATTCCAGAGAGCGCGCGTGCCTCAAGTAATCCGGGACTTCCTTCTATCGTCTCATCCGCAGACTTTCTCCATCTCGACACGACGGAGCACATTGGGCCCTGTCAAGGATCATTTCGCCGAGAAGCTGGTGTTTACTACGGCCGATCCATTCCCTACCATCCTTCGGCGTAGTGAAGTGGTCGACACACAGGAAATCAGACTCAATGCTCATGAGACGGCCTTGGAGCGGATCGTCCGAAAGACGCAAGAGATGACGGCACTGGAGCGTCGCGTTGCTGACGGTGACGATGATAACGCTCAGCTGCTCCTCGATGCTGTGAGCGTCTCTGTGAACCCGATCTCTGAGATTAGTGTCTCCTGCTATCGCCAGCTTCTGCCAGAGCCTAAGGAAGCAGATGAAGACGATGAAGACTTGGAAGAAGAAGAAGCCGAGTTGGAGCTGAGTCCCCAGGACAGCGCGATCAAGATGGCCCTCGTTGATCATGCAATCATGATTAAGAGATGCCTGGCTATGTTCTCTCGAAGTCGAAACGAGCTCCTCAGCCGCAGACACGATGAGCTACAGAGATGTGAGTCAAGAATGTGTCTAGGCGACGCAGTCTGTGTATTTGGTACTAATCCCGATCCCAGGCTTCGAGTGCACCTATGCCCCTGAGATCGCGCACTTTACTCCTCCGCAGCCGCAACGTGAGCCAGTTGCCACTCCCTCTCCGACCTGGAGGCGATCATCACCATCGTCTGAGACGAGTCCTAAGCAAAACATAGTGACGACGATGAATGGCGTCACAACAGAGGAAGCGTCAGTTATCCGGCCTGTTTCCAAGCGCGGCACAAGGCTGAGTTTCCTAGGTGGTAGGAAGCGGGAACCCGACCTGCCTGCCGAGCCCGAAGAAGTCGGTGGAGATATTGAGACCGAGAGCACTCACAGCCGCAGCCTCAGCCAGAGCCAAAGCAAGGAGAACCACCGAAGGAGCTTCTTCCGCACTCAGTCACACGATGAGAAGAACCCCGAATCTCCTGGGGGATTCAGCAGCCGGGGAAGTTTCGACCACATCGGGCCGAGTGAGGAGAAAGCCCCCCCTGCAAGCAAAGCTGCAACCGGTGGCGGCCTGGTGAAGAAGAGCAGCGTGCGAAAGAGGTTCAGCATGCTCAAGCTCGGCCGGAAGGGCAGCAAGGGCAACGGGATGATGGGCAGCCTGGATGAAGAGTAGGACTTCTTCCGGGCTTACTTTGGGCGATACAACATGGGTTTCGAAGACGCTGGGGTCGGGGGCTCGGCGGAGTCGGATCCACGATCTTGTGAGCGTCGTCGTCGTTGTCGTCGTCGATAATGATGATAATGGCAGGGGGAAGTTAACTTATGGTTCTTGTTTCCTTGTTTGGCGCGATTCTATAGCCGGCACTAGATCTGGCGTATGAAGGTGAAGACGGACCGTCTGGACAACAGACACACGCACACAAAACACACTCACACACATACAAAAACCTACCAATAAGCGATGGGGAGGGAGAACTTTGGGGAGCGGGATGTTATTTCAATGTTTGTTGCAAAAAGACAGACAACACAAAAGGGGGAGGGGGGGTTGAGGATGTTTAGACACCTCGCTGACCCCCCTCCTTGATCTGATCCCTTTTCTCATGACGGACACAGGACACGGGGCCTGGCATCTTGTTCCCCCCCTCCCCTCATCCTTTTCTATTTCTCACTTTATCCTCCCTCCCCCCTTTTCTGTATTCCACCCCCATGTTGTTTGTGTCTATTTCTCACTTCTTTTTTTCCTTTTTTCTCTCTCATGTTGGTAGCTTGGTGTTCAGGATAACCTCCGATATTGTCGTCGTATGTCTAGTTTATGGTCTCGGAGGAAAGAAAGGGGAAGGGGGAAGGAGAAAATGTCTTGCTTTTTTTTCTTCTTCGTCAATAACTACCTAGCTTTGGGAGAAAATAAACAAAGAGTCCAGGGGGCGGAGGGGACATCTGTTGGGCTTCTGAGAATTGAAGCTCTGTTTTTCATGACAATTAACAATCTATGGCTGTGTGAGATGTAAAGTGAGTGTTGAGCGGGTTCGGATTTGGAGAGGGCATGGTTTCGATGGTGGAAGGGCTACTTCGAGATAATTCCGCATCTCCTCTAATTCTTGGAGAATAGACTGACAAGATGTACTCCGTGTGTGGGCTAGCCTCAATCTCGCCAAAGTAGGGCATTCAATGGTGGCGGGAATGACGATATCACCAGATGGATGTTGCCAAAATAGTCATGGTCCTGAACCCCGATTGGTCTGTCTAGACTTGTGCAGCTCGGCAAGATAGACAAGCCATGTGTGGGAGAATGTTGGTATCATTACGTTCGTGGCTAAAAAAAAAAACATCAAGATTCGAAAGCTTTCCCTCAGCTGTCAATCTATCTGGCCAGCCCCCTTTAACTCCAGTTAAATCGCAAAATCCTCGACGCCGGGCCATGCTCGGCTCTTTTAGACATATTCGCAAGTCACCGTGTTGTATCTCTGGTCTGGAGATAGATTGTCAGTACAGGGTCCTATGACGATCACGCAACGAAGATGAGGAAACGTACTGTTGTAGAGAAGGGTGTATGTGGTGGACGCAGAGAGGTAGACAGCCTCGATCTTACAGCTCAGCTCATAATACCACTGGCCGTCCGAGCCCTGTCGGCGAGCGAGCAGGTTTTCGGGGATATGGCTGACGTCCGCCTCAACATTGGCCAGGACCTGGACATTCTCGTCTCGGGAGACAGGCGCGTCACGCATCGACTGGTCATTGTAGATGGTCATCTTGATCTTGCGGATACGGCCCTGGCTGACTAGACCTGTCCAGACGAAGGAAGTGAAGAAGGGTTCGTTCTCGGAGACTTGGTCGCCCTATTTCGTGCTTATTAGAGACAGTTCTTTCACGGATCCTGTACGGCATTCGAACTTACCCTCTTGATGAACCATTCCATGGCGTGAATCTTGTAGCATCCATCGAGACCGCACCATTGCCGCCTGTGCTTCAGATCCGAATGAAGATTCTCGTCGTAACGGGATCGCCACTCAGTACCGTAGTGCTTTCGGGCCCGGCGATTCTTCACCTTGACCACCTCGAGCTGGTCCTGTAGACCCTTCAGAACGGCACCCTGGACAACGGCTTGCCAGGCGTTGGGTGGCTGCAAGATCTGGATCTTCTTATCGACGGCGTTGCGGAGCCGCTCCTTGAGATAGTTGGAAGCTCCAAAGCCACCGACCAGAAGGATGGCGTGGATGGGCACACCACTGGAGGAGATCTGATCCTTCACCAGCTTGATGACCTCGAGCACGACGGGTTCGAAGATGGTCTGCAGGTCCGAGGCCTTGAGAGCGAAACGGCCACGAGTGATACCCAAGGCTCTGTTGGCGGCCAATCCGGGCACTGGGATTGTGTACGTCTCGTCGGGCCCGACGTTGAGCGTGAACTGGCGCTTGACTTTCTTCTCAAACACCTCCATAGCCTCTGCCAGAACCTCCTCATCCCAGCCCTCTTCCTTGCCTAGCTTTGCCTTGAGGTACTTGGCAAATCGCATGTTTAGGAAGGTGGAACCGCAAAGGGCACCGGAACCGGGAGCAGCCTCTTGGACCTCGAGGACGGGCTTGAGACCGGTGATGGTGTACGAGATGAGATCGACAGTGCCGCCGCCTCCGTCAACGATGACCACGGTGTCCCCGACCTTGAGTCCATGGGGATCGAGGCCGTGAAGTGCGTAGATAGCGGCAGCTTCGGGCTCAGAGATGAGGTGAATAGGATACTTGGAGTTGGAGAGCCCAGCGGCCCTTTCGCATGCCTTCTTCGTCTTGTCCTTGGCCAGGTCACTCCAGATAGCAGGGACAGTGACAACGAATTCGAGCGGCGTGCTCTTGACGATGCTCTCACCAAGCTTCTCGCGAAGGGTGTACAGAAGGTGATCGGCGAGCTGCGAGATGTAATCGGTCACAAGTTTGTCGACGTTTCGGCCGCCTCGTGCACCCTCAGCGCCGACGGCTTGGCCCATAGCCTGGAGGGAGGGATCGAGGTCTCTTGGATGGAGGTTAGTCTTTCTTCCTTGGGCGACTGACCGCGGGGTAGAATCCAGAGCGAGGGCTTACAGCTTGAACCATTCAATGACCTCATCCTGAGGCGCGGTGATGGGAATGGAAAAGCCCCATTCGATGTTGTCGCCATTGTAGCGGAGCTTGGTCGGAACCTTGTCTGAAGACTCGCCCTCTCGGATCGTCTTGCTAATGGGCCATGTCGTCTGTGGGAGGAGTCAGCCTTGGTAAGTGCCTAGGTAGCCTAGAGCAGCCGCGATAGCGACATCAGATTGAGCCTGTTGGGGTTGGAGAGTCCGTACAATGGTCGTGCGACGATCCGGTCGCGACGTCTCTGCCCATGCGACACCAGAGTAGGTGGTACCAAAGTCGATGCCGACGATGATTTTGCGATCAGAGATGTTGAGCCTCTCCAAACCATCCATCTTGGCTGCTTGATTCCGAGAGGCAGAATCGGGAGGGAATAGCAGGGTTCGTTCAGGAGGAAAAGGCCGGGTTAAGGCGTAACACCGAAGCGGGGGAGAGTGGGATGGTAAGCTGCTTGGTAGATGCCTAAGGGAAGTTGTGAGGAGGGAAGGTGAGAAAGAAGGAAAAGGAAGGAGGAAGGAGGAAGGAAGGAAGAAGGAGGGAGAAAAAAAAAACAGAAGGCGGATGTGACAAGTAGATGTAGAAAAGCCACAACACTGTTGATACCTGAGCCACGATAACTTTGTCAAGGCAAGAAGATATGGAAACAACCTACTTACCCATGGAAGAATGGAGGGAAGGCCTTTTGTATGAGCAATTGGATGTCGGCATCGATTCTGCCCGTTCCTTGAAACTACAAGGTACAGTACCGCGCGCGGCCTAGGCAAGGCAGCTTAGGTAGGTCTTCCCTCAGGTACCTGTAGTCTAGGTCCAGGTGGTCCTCGGGCCTTGTTCAGTGGCCCAGTCAACCAGGCCTGGTTGGTATGGCATGGCAGGCACACACCTGCTGCGCCAGCCCCAGGGTTTGGACAGACAGGTACCCGCATGGGATGGACCTCGAGACAATTGAATGTACCTCGAACTACGGAGCACAGTAGACCGATAGCGTACCTACATACGTCAATGGTCCTCCCTCGGGTTTGAGCAGCCAACGTTTCAAAGGGCGTGATTTTATTAGAACGGATATAAATTTACATCCTTATTGACTATTTGATAGTATGGAGGTGGACGCCCGAGGAGAACGAGGGGCCCACTGGAGGTGATGCCCGGGCAGGGGACGGGGGGCGCTATGGCTGGAAGGGTAAGATTTCAAGAAGCAAGCAGGTAGCCCAAAATATCTCGTTCAAGAGGGGAATTCTGCCTAGAACAACATACAATGTCTTGGTCTGAAACTCCGGCGCCGGCCAGAGTGCCTAGTTTCAAGTTTATCTCGTGTGATGCCTCGCTCGACTTGATTCCCCCGTAGAGGAAGTCTACCTGGGTGGGTAGGTAGGTAGATATGCTAGCACGAGGTAGGTAATTCCAACTCTGTCCAGGCACTCACTCACCTGTCCAACGGAACGGCGGCTACCTAGATACCGTCAGCCAACATACTCGAATGGTTCAAGTGCTGGTCCCAGCTGCGGCTGAGCGCTTGACCCCACCTCCAACAGACGCACGTGTGCAGGGGAGTGTGGGAGGCTCTGTCCGCTAGCGGGTGTAGGTGGATGAAACAGCTACTATTCTTTCCGAGTATGCGGGCCAAGAGCCGGAGGTGTGGTTGATGGGGTTGAATGATGAAAAGAAAGCCTTGCAAGACTTGAAAAGTCCCATAATTGTTTGGTTGCCTCGCGTGGACAAGGGCAAGGCAACCAACCAACCCAAGCCGATCACCACCAAGAAAGGCTGCTTGCAAGGTATTATGCTGCTGCCTGTCTGTATGGCTGTCCCATCCTCGATTGCCAATGGCCAACCGATTGCCGTCTTGCAGCAATGAAACAACGCATCGTCTGCTGTTTTAACTCGACGAATGATGCAGGTAGCTAGATAACTTGGAGGATGACCGGCCGAATTAGGTACTTACCTAGTAATTGACAGTTGCCAGCGTTCGGGGCTGGGCGAGAGGAGGGATGGAGTGTGCGGGGGTTATAACCCCACTGCTGAGCACTCCCGTCTCAAGGACAGTCGAAGATGGCACTCCTTACACGACGAAAACTCTCTCGTTGAAACTCATTTTATCCGTTGGATTGGCCGATGAACTGGCTAACAGACTGCCATCTTTCAAGTGACACCAGGAATGCTTGCAACCCCGACTCTGACGAACTGATTGATGATCCATCCATATTGAACCGTGCCCGGGATTCTTTGCCCTCGACAATTCCGATGTACCGGTACATGCTTGTCCCCGGCTGGGGACGGGACCACAAGGATGAGAGACGTGGAATTCACATCCTTCACGCTCTCTGCACTGCCTCACCAAATATTGGACCTTTGGGCAACCTCTACGAATGAATGGAAGAATTAGATTAAAGGAGCATAGCGCAGTTGGACCCCTTTGATATGCTATCAAAGCTGCCGAGGCTTCCATGGATGATGGCATTCACCTCCCACTTGTCCCTGTCTAGGTACCTACCTACCCTGCTTACCTGCCTAGGTACCCAAGGTAGGCTTCCCCCATGAGTGAGGGGCAGCTCATTCCTTCACACATGGAAGTGCCACCACTTCCGACCTACTAATGCGGCTTGTTCTTCCCAACCTTCCGTCCCTTCCCATGATGCAACAACGGGTCCCCTTCCATCCACCCAATATCCTAGATCCCTTCCCTCGTACTTTCCCTCAACTGCATTCTCACAGTGGCTGACCTTTCTTTACCCCCCATTCCTTCCAGTCTCGTGTGAGTTGAAGAAGAGACGTCCCCGTCCCCAACCATTCCCCGCCAATCCCTCTCTGCCTCCCTCCGCCAATCATCATGGACTCCAAAGACGCCGACTCTCCTCCACCGACTCTCCCCCCAAAGGAGCCTATCGAGCCCAGTAAGCCTACAACAGCACAGGCAGCAGAAGCAACAGAAGTCATCAGCACCGCCGACGCTATTGCTCAAATCGAAGCTAAGAACGAAAATACCACGACAGAGCCCGAGATGAATCCAAAGTCCAACGCAGGCAAGATTCGCCTCGAGGATATGCGATCGTACAACGCCGCCGCCTCGGGGACCACCGACAAGAAAGAGAGTGACGCCCAATCTAGGCCCAAGACCAAGCTCAGCGTCCCCAGCGCCTCCAGATCTAAGGGAGAGCAGGGTGACGAAGTGACTCGGATGGACATTGATGGGTCCAACGCTGCAGCAGAAAACAGCCCCATGGATGACTTTGATGATGCAGTGTCTTTCCTCCCACCATCGCGAAAGTCCAGCCTTCCGCCGACGCTGGAGGAATTGGAAGCTGACGACGCCTTCACGCCCTTTGATCAGACCAGCTTCAGTCGTCGCAGCGAGGTTAGGCTGCATGACGAGAATGCCCGTCTGCGCCGCCACACCCAGACTCTTAGCAGCAAGATCAGCTCTCTCACAACGGACAAGCAGATCGCTGAAGAGAAAGCAGAGCGTCTGGCCGAGCGCCTCGCTGGCATGAAGCAAAGGATGAGCTCCAACATGACTGAAGTAGAACACAGCAACGAGGCCCTCGCCACCAGGGTCGAACAACTAATTGACGAGAACCGCGCTCTGAGAGAAGAGCTCAACGACGCGCAATCTCACATTTTCAGTCTCCAACCCTACCGAAAGGACTTGACGCCGGAGGAGGTAGCTCGGGTACGATTGGTGTCCCCCAGGTCACAGTCATGAGTCGATGCTAATGTGTTCTATAGGAGTATGATAACCTCGTTGAGCAAGTCCAAGACTGGGTCCAAAAGTTTATGGACCCATGGTTTGAAGACTATGCCGAGGGCGTCGAGGCCATTCAGGCTATTAGCCGGAAGCGCTCCGCAGATGCCAACAAGTTCAAAAAGGTCCTTCACAAGTACCCCGACCTGATTCATGGCGCGTCGTTTCCCGAGACAGACGAGGATATCATCTCCTCCGTCATCCTGCGATTCCTATTCGACAACGTCTTTCAATCCGTGCTCTATGGTGCCGCGCAGACCTCGGTGGAGCTGGTCAGCTTTATAGAGATGCAGATGATGTCGATGGAGCCAAAGAGAGGTACGATGCAACACAATATTGTCGTCCGCCATGTACATGCTGACCCTGAATGCCCACAGATCTTTTCTCCGTTCGAACTTGGACGGCAGAAGCGTATAATGCTCTGCTGAGCGCGTCTCATTTCCGACCCGTACGAGAACGACGATGCAGGGAGCTAACAGCGGACCTGGCCGATATCCTCAAGGTGTTCACAGTAAAGGAGCAATGGTCGTGGTTCTGCCAGAACCTCAGCGAGCGCTGCGTTGCGCCGGCGATGAAGCTGTACGAGAAGATGCAGGTGTCAACGCATCACTTCTACCTCGATATCAATCCGTACATTACTTGGGGCAGCGGGAATGAGTTCAACACTTCGACCGAGTTCGTTGACACTATCAAGAACCTCGATTGCAGAAATCTGCTGCTGAACCGGAAGGCCTTTAACATTGCCAAGCTTGACCCGCCACCGTCTAAGAAGGAGCTATATCACCGGCTGCACAACGTGTGCACTGTTTTCCCGGCGCTCCATATGCGGCAAATTGGACAGAAGGACGCCATCAAGGAGCCCATGTTGGTACGAAAGCAGCAGATGCTTGTGGTTTGGGGCCCTGAAGAGAAGCGGCGGACGTATGTTGAGGAAGGAGACCGGACGCTCATCTCGCATCTTTGGCACTCCAAGACGGACCGGGGCAGCGACAGCTGGGCGCCTTTCTGGAGGTAGTGGTGAGAGAGGCATGGTTTGGAAACGGGGGATCTATTATGACGACGACGACGATGATGATGCCGATGATGTTGAAGTGACCAAGGCTACGTAGCGCTTTCATTAGAGCGTTCAGCTTCCATTGGCACATAGGTTGATTTTTTGGCGAACAGAATGGAATAGTTGATGGGGACATGGGACGATACACTCGGACGAGATTGGTGAGGTAGCACTCCGTAGTTCACTCTATAGATGGAAGATATGAAGCGATGCGGTAACTGGTCTTGTGTGGCTATTCTCTGTGCCTACTTGAGCTTGCTGTCGGGCCCTATTCCTACCTATCTTGGAAGTTTTGGTGGGATGGCATTACCACTCCTTGGAGAATAATTTCATAAACACCACACATCATACCTCCAGAGTAACCTATTTGTAGCAACTGGTGAAGCCAACTTGGTGAAGTCAACTCATGACACCACCCATGGGCCACTACCTAGGTAGGGCCACATGCAAGGCATTCCACCATGTACCGGTACAAGTACACTGATCAAGCTCGCTCTCCATCAGTGCCCTGGAGCACGGGCAAGTGGAGCAGTGCCTGGGTGGGCCTAACAGACAGATCTGCCCACGCTAGGAGTCGGGGAT
>JABFFI010000931.1:0-13230 GCA_013623725.1 Fusarium robinianum | reverse complement strand
GGGTTGGTCTGAGAGTTGATGATGGCGGAGCCGAAAGGTTGTCGAGCTGGTGGGAGACGTCCATGACTACCTAGGTACCCGCGTGTGTATATCGCGGTGCAAGTCAACACCCCAAAAGACGGAGGCGCTTCCAGTTAACCTACCAAGGCACCATCCGGCTTTCTTGCAAAGGGACATATGCTCATTTGAGAGTCTGATGGGGACGTACACGATAATGACAACAGGCACTCACTTCAACTCGCCCTTTTTCGATCGATTTCTCCCACATACCCACCGCATATCGTTCACCGACCAAGCTTTTTTCTGCTGCATCTGGAGAACAGTGTCTTCGTTCCTGTGTCAAATTACCCCAAGCTACCTTACCTAGCCATTCTCGTAGTCGATGATGTTTGACCCTTGTGGTGATTGGTGGTCTCTCTCTCTCTCTCTCTCTCTCTCTCTCTCTCTTTCTCCCTCCCTCCCCCGCGGTCAGTCTGCTTCTGTCTGTTCTTGTGGGAGGACCCGTGGACCCGTGGACACGCCTCAAAGTTGGGTTGAGATCCGTCGGCTCGTCAGTGGTGCGAGACCAGATGGGCCCGCGTGGAGACTGAGGTAGCACTCGAGACAAGGATGTGTCATGTAACTCAAAGTTGTCTCCATCAAAAGTGGGTATAGATGGACGCCCTGTAGCGCAGTAGATCGCCGACTGTGGTGATAATGGGTACAAGCAGGGTACATGGATTCATAATGCCGCCCCCGTGCACTGCTAGTAGTGCGGATGTACTAAGGTATCGACCAGGCCAGGGCCGCCTCCTCGGGGTGCCAATGCCAGGACGTTTCTTCTTCTCCCGGCGCCTGGGAATCATGGCTCTTCCTCCTTCAACCTTGCTTCTATTCCATCGTGGTGGACGAGTCTCCTTTGTTTTCGCGACGAACTTGACGATTCACCCCTCCCAGGACCTCAAATCACATTGGCACAGGCGCCTTCTTATTTCTGAGAGCACACAGGCGCTTCTCTCGCCCCTCCGGCTTCTACATCCTCCTCCGTCAACTCATCGACCTGCGGGCATGCCTCGATACGTGATCCACCTCATCTCATCGCCGCGCAAGTGATTTTCGGTTGGGTGACATGGCACAACAAAATGTGAGCCCTCTTCGATTTCCTTTCACTTTCCCATTCACTCTCTCATTCCCCAAACCTCTTTTTTCTCCCCTTCCCACCTCCCATACCGGCATCACCATCATCACACAGTCGCGTGCTGCGAAGGCCTCGGTCGCGACTGGACTTCATCTCTAACTCATCACTCAGGATTCCAAAACTACTGACACAGACGCTCAGTCCGTGGCCGATCAGATGATCACGCATTCGAGCTCAGATGCCGTATCCAAAGATACAGGCGTAGATACGGCATCGCCGTATGGGACTCGCTCCCGGAATAGGAACGGCTCCTCACGGCCTAATTATGCAGAGGACAAGGACATTGATGCAGACGTCTTTGACTTCTATCACGACAAGAAGGATGGCGACCCCAAGAAGTCGTCTCGCCAGGCCAGCACCGTCGCAAATGGCGATGCGCCGCCTCGTGGCGCTGCCAATTCACGCAAGGCGGGCACTGAAGAGGCAAAAGCTAGCCATCCAGTGAATGGCTCCAAGGACCACCAGACAGGCGGCTCGACCAACGCGTCTACGCCGACACCAGCACCGACACCGACGGCGAGCACATCGCAGCCATCGCAGCCATCACAGCCATCGCGGAAGCGCAAGGCCGCAGCGCAGTCGACAGGTTCCACGGGTCAAGCGAGCTCCGCCAGCGGCTCATCGAAAAAGGCTGGAAGCGCTGCCGGAACTGCTGGACCGCCAGCGGGCATCTCGTGGCCCGAGACCAACATGTTGACTTTTGACAATTGCAAGGCCCGCCCGGTCAACCGCCGGATGGTGGCTGACGATGGCACGGTGCTGGAGCCAAATGGTAACATTTACTTCGCCGCCTCTCGAGGTCCACCGCAAATTCAAGACACAAGTGAGCTAACCCGGCCGTGCAGATCATGTGTACCTGGTCTGCGAGCCCCCAGGAGAGCCCTACTACCTGGGCCGCATCATGGAATTCCTCCATTCGCAGAACGACAGCAGCAAGCCCGTGGATGCGATTCGCATCAACTGGTACTACCGTCCCAAGGACATTGGTCGCAAGGCACCAGACACGCGCATGGTGTTCGCGACAATGCACTCAGACATCAGCCCGCTGACGGCCCTGCGAGGGAAATGCCAGATCCGCCACAAGGCCGAGATTAAAGGCATGGAGCAGTACCGCAAGACGCCCGACAGCTTCTGGTACGACAAGCTGTATGACCGATACATCCAGAAGAACTACGACCTCATTCCCACCACCACCATTGTGAATGTGCCGGCCAATGTGAAAAAGGTGCTCGACGAGCGCTGGAAATACGTCCTCGTCGAGCAGGGGCGTGGCAAGGAGCTGACTAGCGCCGTTAAGCTCTGCAGGAGATGCACCGGCTATTGCGCCAGGTACGTACCCCCCGGGCGATTGCCCCACCACCTCGGTCGAACATGGAAGGGCAGCCCACCTTCTCGGCATCCCGCGTTCCCCGTAGGTAGGGTAGGTACCCAGGACAGGAGCTGACCACATGTCTCTCTAGCAACGACTCCGTCGACTGCGCAGTATGTCGCAACACTTATCATATGAACTGCGTCAACCCTCCGCTGCTGAAGAAGCCGTCGCGTGGTTTCGCTTGGTCTTGCGCCGCCTGTAGCCGTGCACAGGAGCGGAAGCTGGAGGCCCGCAACACCCCAAACCTCTACGACACCCATCTGGACGGCGATGATGATGATTTGTTGGATGATGAGGATGATGAAGTGCAAGGCGCCGACACAAGGCGGACTAGCCCGGACGACGAGGCCCATGCTCACCATGAAGGTACCGCCGAGCAAATCTACCAGGCGAGCCTCTGGCCCTATCGCTATCTGGGCATGCATTGCAAGCCCGAGGATGCGCTCGACTACGATGATCGGATTTACCCCCGCGCGAGCACCCGGATCGGCCCTAGGAACCAGGCCAATGTCCTACCCTGGCCCGGCAAACCTGTGGAATACGTGAAACCCCCAGAGACGAAGAAGAACGGCAAGAAGGAAGCGAAACTGTCCAAAGAAGCCCATGCTGCCATGGAGGCCGAGAAGGCTAAGCGTGGAAAGCGCCCGAAGTGGGTGCAGGACATGCCTCCCGGATACACCGCCCGGGGTGAGGATTACGACGAAGACGACCCTAGGTGCACCGCGAAACCGCTGTGGATGCCCCCTCCCAAGGATGCCATCCAGCAGAAGGAGATCAGACAATACGTGGAGAAAGCCAAGGGAATGGCCAAGGAATTCGGTCTGCCTGAACGATCGACCAATCTTCACGACGTTGCCGCCAACATCCTGTTTCACACTGGGTACGATCCGAAGCGCGCCTTTAAGATTTTTTGCGATACCGAAAAGGCCGAGTTCAAGGAGCCCGAGCTCACTCCAGCAGAGCTGAAGAAGTTTGAGGAAGCCATTACGAAATACGGCTCCGAGCTGCATCTCGTGATGAAGCATGTCAAAACGCTGAGTCCTGGCACCGTGACTCGCTATTACTACACCTGGAAGAAGTCGGAGCGCGGTAAACAGGTCTGGGCGAACTTTTCCGGCCGAAAGGGCAAAAAGGAGGCGAAGCGGGCGGAGGCGGCGGCCAGCAAGCTCGCAGACGATGTTGCAAACGACGACGACGATTCCGCATTCGATGGCAGGAAGGCCGACGAGAAGAAGAAGGGATTCATCTGCCAGTTCTGTTCCACTACCACATCGCGACAATGGCGTCGCGCGCCAAACCCAATTCCAGGGCTTGTGAACGAAAATGGCTCCAAGAATTCGAACAAGGATAAGGGAAATCAGCACATCGTTGCTCTGTGTCGCCGATGTGCGGAGTTGTGGCGTCGATATGCCATCAGGTGGGAGGATATCGAGGAGGTTGCCAAGAAGGTTGCTCAGTCTGGAGGAAGGGCGTGGAAGCGCAAGCAGGACGAAGAACTGCTCAAAGAATTGCAGGCCGCGCAAGAGATGGGCATGATGACGCCAGAGCGAGCACCGACACCCTCGACGACCACTGCGAACCGCTCAAGCCAGGAACCGCCGAGGAAGAAGCTCAAGGTGGCGGCCGAGAAGGATCCCGACCACAACCACTCTGATGCGGCTAGTGTGGCTGGCTCGACTTCGTCTAGGAAGAAGGATAAGAGCGCGGATACTGTTGCTGTTCCTGTTCCTGTTCCTGTGCCTGTGCCCGAGCTGCCCAAGCCTCGGGTCTTGCCCTGCGCTATCTGTGGCCAGATGGAACCCCAGGGCGACCAGCATTTATCGTGCCGAGAATGTCGCCTCACGGTGCACCGCAACTGTTATGGGGTGATGGATGCTCGCAACCCCGGGAAATGGACATGCGACATGTGCGCCAATGACAAGAGCCCCCAGGTCTCGATTGTGAGGATCTTCCTTGACATGTTTGCGGACGTTTTGCTAACCTCGCTCGCAGCAATACAAATGTGTTCTCTGTCCCATTGAATACACGGAGCACGACTTTGTTGAACAGCCAAGGCTCACGCATCACAAGAAGAAGATGTCGGAGAAGGATCGCGAGAAGGAGCGGGTCGAGGTCCAACAAGCCCGAAAGGCGGCCGAGTTTTACAGAAAAAAGCAAGAGGAGATGAACCGGCCAGTCAATCCTCGCGAACCGCTCAAGAGGACGGCCGACAACAACTGGGTCCACGTCACCTGCGCCGTCTGGACGCCCGAGGTCAAGTTTGGCAATGCCAAGGCGTTGGAGCCCTCTGAAGGAATCCCCTCGATCCCAAGGGCGAGATACGACGAGGTCTGCCAGCTCTGCCACAAGGAGGCTGGCGCATGCGTGTACTGCCATCACTGCCGCAGGCCATGTAGGTTGCACCTTGCGAGGGAGGTTTGATAGCTGGCGACTTGCTGACACAGATTCTAGTACACGTGGAATGCGCGCGGCAGCAAGGGTACATTCTCGGGTTCGACATCACCCCCGTGAAGAGCTCACGTCGGGACCAGTTCAACATTGTGACGATCAACGGGGACAGTGGGACGATGTCGGCGGCTGTCTGGTGCAAGGATCACGTTCCGCCAAAGACCATCGTTCACCGGATGCACGACATTGTGAACGAGTCGGGGATGAATGCTCTCCAGCTCTACGTGCAAAACTTCAAACAAGCCGACCTCGCCTTGACGGGCACTGTTCGTAAGGCTAACCTCATGACGACGGCAGCCAAGTTGACAGGGACGACGACACAGCCGACTGGACGACGATCATCGACGGCGACGGCAACGGCACCCGCGGGTGGATGGAATCACCAACGCAACGGAGACACGGGCGACTCGGCACTAGACGCGCGACAGGTGGGAAACAAGGTGTGCATCACCTGTGGTATCGATGTCAGCCCCAAGTGGTGGCCCATCGACAACTCTCAGGAGCGGGAGCTCACCAACGGACATTATGGCACGCTTGGAAGCGAGGCACAGAAGTTTGTGGAACAGAGGCGGTTTCAGTGTCACAAGTGCCGCAAGGCCCATCGCGTAGCGAGGCCGCACCTGGCTGCTGCGCGATCACCACCGACAGCTGAGATGCCCCGACCGTCGCAGGCACGAGAGCCAAGCCTTCCAGCGTCGGTGCCTCCCCTTCGAAGCCCGTCCCTTCGAAGCCCGTCTATTCGAAGCCCGCCCCTTCGAAGCCCTCCCCGACCCATGTCTAGCCACCGCGAGGCGCACGCTGCTCACTACACATGGCCGTCGCATGTACCTCCCCAGGCCGCTCCCCCCCCAATGCAGGCGCCGGCTCATGCGACAGACCATGGTATCGGTCCCCGACTACCACCCGCTCACCACGGCTACCAACCACCTCCGCCACCACCCCCAAGGGCCCCGTATAACGATTGGGCGGCACGGCCGGGTAGCCAACACGGATCGCCTCCTCGACATCTCAACGGGGGACCGCCACCCCTTCACAACCCCCCTCCGCCGATTTCCAACCTCTCGTCGCTCAGGCCGCCGCCCATGTCTGGCCCACCACCACCGGTACCACTTCCTGTGAGCCATTCGAGCGTCCACGGCTCGCCGCCGTTTGTGAATGGACTGCCACCGTCTCCTCGCCGACTCAACGGGCCGGCACCCCCGTCCCGCTACGTGGCCCCTTATCACCCTCATTCCCATCATCACAACGCGGCAGCGCACATACCGCCGCCGCCTCCGAATATGAGCAACGGGGTGCCACCACATCCACCTCCACCACCACGAAGCGATGGATTTGCGCATGGCCTACATCCGCAGCGGACGCCCTTCTCGGCTCCGCATGCCAGCCCGCCAAACTCGCGAAGTGGGCTTCCACTCGGACACGACGTGCCGGAATCGGGGGCAGCACACCGGCCGCCAGAGAATCGACCTGCGACCGGTGCGAGCGCCAGTCCCTCCCTGCGGAATCTACTATCATGATCTTGAGTTACACGCGACCTGGTATAGCCAGATATATATATACAGGGCCGGCGAGTTTTGGGGAACAGGACTGTTTTGTAAGAGGTTGTAAGTAGGTATGAGAGGGCATGAGCTCTTGAAGAGACACTGATTGCGTGACTTGACACGATTTGCTTGGGTATTGATGGGCTCTGGAGAGGGATGGGAGGCACATGGGTTGCTCTTTTTTTCTTTTCTTTTCTTTTTTCTTTTTATGGTTAGAGGGGCATTGAAAAGCGTTTAGGAAAAGGAGTAATAGACGATCCATTGATCTATCCGATGGTTTCTTTTCCATGATCTACTTGATGCGAGTGACGTGAGACTTCAATGTTGTGAAGCCTCCCGTTGTTTCAAGTCCAAAAGGGGAACAAAGTGTAAGGTACGTACCCAGGTACTTGTAGCCCCCGTTTTCCCCAGGAGACAAGTGGGCTGCGGGCTAGCCAATTGGAGTTGATGGCTAGCCATGTGGGAGGGACCTGGATCGCCGTTCAATCCATGGATCAATCGGACCGGGAAGGACGGACGGGAGAGTGGTTGGCTCCGCGGTTCAGTAGGGTACCTACCTAGGTACTTGAAGACCTCGAACTGGATTATATCAATGATTGTGAATACCTATGCATTGAAATACTTTACAGCAATCAGTATACAACAATTATTAAATGTAGACACGGAATAGATAGTACTGCCATTACTTATTTCCCTAGGCTCACTACAATTTTCCGGTTTTCAACTACCATTTTTATTAATATTGATGGGAGTACCCAGGTACGGATACAGACAAGCTTGACATGTGCCTACCTACCTAAGTACCTACCCAGGTACCTACCTATGTCCTCACTAACTAAAAGCAGGAACGTCTTGATGTCAATTTAATTGAATATTATGCCTTGATTTTGCTTATAATTATGCCGAATATTGTTAGATGGATGGATAGAGTGTGAATGGTGTTGTCTTCTTCCCTCTTGTAACGGAGGTACGTACCTACCTAGACAAAACCTACCTAAGCTCGTTCCCTTGTTTTGGCTTATCGTGGCGTATTCCAAGGCTGAGCAATGTGTGTGTTTTGCAGCCACCTCAGCTGTACTCCGTACCTCAGGTACGTACTCCGTCATGTGTGGCTCAGACCCCTTCCCATTCTGAACCTCAGCTGCTTCTAACCTACGACTACCTACCTACTCTCCTCCTCCTCCCCCCGGTCATCCGTCATTTAGCACAATTGAAGCTCCATTCCATACCCTTCCTCAGCGACAAGCACCCTCTCTCCAACTTGTACAAAGAATCTCGAGTTACGCGACACATTTGTCTGATTTTTTTCTTTCTCTTTTCTGACGCGACGGCGTGAACTGGGGAATTCGTGTTTAGTTGTGACGTGGATGGTTCTGAGCACTTGCGACGACTGGTGATTTATTGGGGATTGCATCTTTTCGGACAAGTCACTGTTTGTTGGACCTTGTGGATACGGTCGACATTCCGGAACCTCGGGTTCGCTTTGCGCTGCTTTGGCGATTCGAACTTGGGCTTTGACGACGACGACGACGAACGTCTTCTTCTTGGCGCTGTGTGAAGCAATCGAAAAGAACACCTAGGGGACATTTTGATCGTATTGATCACCCACCAATCAACCATCACCATGGCCCAAGTCTTCCTTGACCTCCTCTACTCCTTCGGGAACTGCCTCAACTGCTTCCCCGGCTCGCCCACACTCAAGATCAACAACCGCAGCTTCAAGATCCTACGACTCCTCGGCGAGGTAAAACACCCCCCTTCAAAGCATTCACCCCCAAGCATCCCGAACAATCCTAACCTAACAACCTCCAGGGCGGCTTCTCCTACGTCTACCTCGTCGAAGACACCTCCACGCACGAGCTCTTCGCTCTCAAAAAGATCCGCTGCCCCTTCGGCGCCGAATCCGTTCAACAGGCGATGCGCGAAGTCGACGCCTACCGCCTGTTCACCCACGTCCCTACCATCATCTCGGCCGTCGACCATGCCGTCGCGACGGAGCGGGGCGCCGACGAGGCCACGAAAACCGTCTACGTCCTCCTGCCGTACTACAAGCGCGGCAACCTCCAGGACATGATCAACGCGAATCTCGTCAACCACGACAGCTTCCCCGAACGGAGGCTCATGATGCTGTTCCTAGGCGTGTGTAAGGCGCTGAGGGCTATGCATGAGTGGAGGCCAGCCGTGGAGAGGATGGACATGGGTAGGGAGGAGGACTTGCCTGTAGGGGAGGAGGGGGGCAGGAGGATGGATACGAGGGGGAAGAGGACAGAGGAGGAAGAGGAGGGGGAGCAGGAGAGGCCGCTCATGGAGGGGGAGAATCAGATCAGCACGGGAAGGGTGAACCAGTCCTACGCCCATCGCGATATCAAGCCCGGTATGTATAGAAAACCACCACGCAACCCATATCCATAGGTACAGATCACTAACCAGTCACAGGCAACATCATGATCGACGACTCCGGCTCCACCCCCATCCTCATGGATCTCGGCTCCGTCGCCCCCTCCCCCATCCCGATAACATCCCAATCCCTCGCCCTCCAAATCCAAGACACCGCCGCCGAGCACTCCACCATGCCCTACCGTGCCCCGGAGCTCTTCGACGTTCGCACTGGCACCGTCATCGACACCAAGGTCGACATCTGGTCCCTCGGCTGCACCCTCTACGCCTGCCTGGTCGGAAAGTCGCCCTTCGAGATGCGCTCCGACGAGACCGGCGGAACCCTGTCCCTGTGTGTCCTGGGCGGCGACTGGCGGTTTCCCGATGAGGGACCCCAGGGCGTCAAGAGGACGGGGAGTATGAGGACGCAGCAGCAGCAGCAGCAGCAGCAGGCTGCGAGTATGGTTGAGATTAGCGAGTCGATACGCGAGGTCGTGAGGAAGTGTCTCCGCGTTGAGCCGGCCGAGAGGCCTGACATTAACGAGTTGATCGAGATGGTCCAGAACGTCATCGAGGAGTTGCCCGATGATTCTCACTAATCAGGAGGAAGAGAGGAGAGAGGCCTGGCCTGGCCTTGGGGGGAGGTTATGGTGGATAATTCGCGGGCTGGGATCAACAGAGTCACGGTTGTAGGATATCTTGTGTTGCTTTTCCTTCACGTCTTACTATAGTGCTTGTCATCTGCTTCGACTGGACTAGGCATACCTGTTGCTATGTCACATGGAAAGGGAAACGGCGTTCAAGGGAATTGAATTAGCAGGGTCATTGATTGTTACTACTCAGAATCAATGCTCAAAAGCTACATCTGGATGGGTTGGTTCACTGTGTTGCCGTGGCAATCATGTTCACACCGCTTGGCCCTCGTCAATCTGTCTCTCGCTATTACGAGGCCCCTAATACTCCAAGATCGCTCAGGTGTTTGGCCCCATGCCCTCCTTTCATTCTAAACCAGGCAATGTCTGGAACCATCCCGCAGCCTCGATGCGCCGTGCAAGCTCAAAGGCCGAGCAGGATGCGGATACCCGAGGTTGGGCAGATGCACGCAGGCTCTTCGTCACTGTCATCCTACAACTCGAGCTTGAATGTTGCCACCTCGAATGGGCGAAGCTTGATGGGGATCTTGCCATCCTCGTGCTGGATATCCTCTAGTTCGTCTTCGAGGATGTTCGTCTTGGTAACTCGCTTCACGTCAAACGAAGTCTCGAGCACACCCCTACTGTGACCACCCAAGGCCTCGTACACGCGGCAGATGATGCTCTGGCCCTTGTTGACCTGTAGGTTCTCATCGCGGCTAACATTTTCGTCGTCGTGGCCGCGCTTGATCGTGTCCAGAACCAAGGACTCGGACTCGTCCGTGTTTACGAGTTTGATTGGAGCCCCCGATAGAGCCTCAATGGCGGCCTTGGAGGCGGATAGGGGCTTCAGGGGGTTGTTGAGGGCGTAAGCGGCCTTGATTGTGGCCGACGACAGGCTTCCTGTGTGGGGGAAGATGGCCCATCGAATACTGTGGTGTCCCATGTCGGCGTTGGCATCAGGGGCCTTGGGAGAGCGAAGGAGAGAAAGTCGCATCACCTTGCCGGCGGTGGCGAACCCGTACTTGCTGTCGTTCAGGATGGAGACGCCGTAGTTGTGCTCCGAGAGATCGGCGAACTTGTGGCAGCACACCTCGAACTTGGCCATGTCCCAGCTGGTGTTGTAGTGGGTTGGTCGCTTGGTGATGCTGAAGGCCGTTTCGTACGACGCCTCCGAGTTGACAATGTTGACGGGGAACTCAACCTTGAGGAACTTGGAGTCCTCGTGCCAATCAACCTCAGCAGAGCAGTCAACCTGAGAAGGTTTGCCATCGAGCGCGGCCGAAAGGCTGATGTAGGATTTCATCGAACTGTTCTTGCTGATCTTGATGTCCGTGACAAGTGTAACACGATGGGGCTTCTGCTCAAAGATCTCGGTCTTGCCGTACTCGAGATTCCTGCGGGTGTCGAGGTGGTAGACCTCGACGTCCCAGGCCTGCCAGTAGAGCGGGATGTCATCGAAAATGACGAACTTGTTGGCCCTGCCGCCGCTTTCTATCACCTCACGATTGTTGATTAGGTCGTAGAGAGAGGTGATGCAGCCTCCTTCGACGACAACGCGGAGTTGGTCATTTTGCAAAACAAACATGTCGCAGGACTCCTGTTGGACCGACACGGCGGGGGAGTCTTCTTGCGCCTTGAAGGCAGCCAGCGTCAGCAGCTGACCATAGCCACAGGTCACACCCACTTCGGTATCGGAGACCTCGACGATTTCCTGTCGGGGCCAGGGAAGAGTGTTGAGGGCAACGGACTCGCGGAGGCAAGTTGAGGGAGCGTCTGACACGCTGAATGAGGCGTACAGTTCCTCGAGAAGCCGCTTTCCAGTTGCAAAGACTTCGGCATAGACCTATAATGTTGTTAGTTGTGGTTTCGCATAACGAGGGTGTTGATGGGAGGGGGGACTTACCTTATCCGAGTCGTCGTAGCACATCTCGATGCTGCTTCCTGGTAGACAGTCGTGGAACTGGCAGAGGAGCACAGACTCCCACATGTCGTCAATGTCCTTGGTAGGGTACTTGTAGGACTTGCCCTTGATGGAGGCCACAGTGGCTAGCTGTTCAATGTCTCGCAACATGACTTCGGCCTTGCGGTTGTAGTACTTGTTGTTGGCCTGCGTGGTGTAGGTGCCTCGGTGCAGCTCAAAGTAAAGCTCGCCGTACCAGGTAGGGAACTCGCCAGCCTTGTGGCTGAGGCGGTCAAAGAAATCGTCGACGCTCAAACCGAGCTTCAGCTTGGGGATGCCGCCGATTGTGTTGCTGATGCCGGCACACCTTCGCAGCTTCTCAAAGTGTTGCCAGGTCGGGCCACCACCGCCATCACCCTTGCCAAAGACAAGCAGGGAGGAGCTGTCCACCCTCATGGTCTTGTGTCGCGAGATGCTCCTCTGGAGGTCACCAAAGTCGGCGTTGGCCGTGTAGGTCTCCGAGGGAGGCATGTGGCAGATGACCTGGCTGCCGTCTGGGCTAACCCACATGAAGGTCGTGTGAGGGAAGTTATTGATATTGTTCCAGCTTAGCTTCTGGGTCATGAAGCGGTCCATGCCAGCGAGTCGGCAGAGTTGGGGGAGCTGGCTCGAGTATCCAAATGTGTCGGGGAGCCAAAAAGTACGGCAGCGAGAGCCGAACTCGTTCTCGAAGAACCTCTGACCGTAGAAGAACTGGCGAACCAGAGACTCGCCACTGGGCATGTTGGTGTCGTGTTCGACCCAGCTGCCGCCAATGGGGTGGAACTGGCCCTCTAGGACCTTTCCCTTGACCCGTTCGTAGGCGGCAGGATAGTCTTGCTTCAGCCACTTGTATTGTTGAGCCTGAGAGCACGCAAAGGTGGCCTCTGGGTAGCGATCCATCAAGTCGCACTGGTTCGTCCAGGAGCGGACAACCTTGCGCCTCGTCTCAGCCCATGGCCAGAGCCAGCAGCTGTCGATGTGGCAGTGACCGATTCCAAAGACAATAGGATCCTTGCCAACCTCGTAGACACGGTGGGAGTCAACGTCGGGCCCGATGATCTCCTTGGCAATCTCTCGGCACTTGAGGATAGATTCCTGGTCGTTGACTTGAAAGGTGTTGATGACCTTCATGGCAACAGCGAGGGCATGGTTCTGCTCAGCCGAGTTCTCGGGGAGCTCTCGGGCGGCATCACCCAGCTCCCACATGTCAATGTGCAGCATGCGAGCTGGGACGTTGATAGCGACAATGTCAGCCTTGGAGAGGGTGAAACGCTTGTTGGGATCTGGCGGCGCGATGGTGGTCTTGCCATTAGGCGCACATCCAAACATGCCGTTGCAAGCCATTTCGATGTAGATGGTGTGCTCCTCGCCGTCGCGGAAGGAGTCAGGAATGATCCATTCGATGCGCTCATTGCTTCCTGTGAGGCCCTGGATGGGTACACCGTCCTCTGTCCAGACAGTACCCTCGTTGTTTGCATCCCAATGGAACTCGATAAGTTCCTCGTTGGCGACGGCTGAGGGGATGCGTAGGATCACCTTGAACCAGTGGGTTGACCAGGCGGGCCCGAAAGAGGTGCCCGTGCGTGTTTCTTTGAACTCATGACTGATGGCATCTTGGAAAGTCGGACGAGTAGTGTCAGGAGCATCCCAGACGAAGAGCTGAACGTGAGGTTTGCCCGAGTATCTGGCATTGTACATGTTTCTGTGTGGGAGATTAGAGATGGGATGCGCTTAGGAGG
>JABFFI010000930.1:0-11000 GCA_013623725.1 Fusarium robinianum | reverse complement strand
AAAGGGGTAATTAAAATTAAGGGGATTTTTAAAAAGTTTTTTAATCTTCTTTTTAATAATCCACAAGTAAATAGCTATTATTTTAATTAATAAAAAGGCATTTAGGTCTATATATATAAGATTAAGCTTATTTTTATAATATTAAAGAAGATCTTTAGGGATTAGCTTTATAAATTAAGGAATATTTATATTATAATAAAAAATTAATAATTACCTTAAGATTATATATAGGCATAATAGTTATTTTCTAATCTTATAATTATTTTATATTTTAATATATTTCTTTAGGTTATACTAAATAGGATTTATAAAGATAAATAAAATAGCCACTTAATTTATAATAGACCCTTTATTAAAATAAGAATAATTTATAAGTTATTAAAAGAATACTTAAAGGTATTAAATAATAATAATTAAAGAAGAATAAGAGAAAGCTTATATATTATTTTTCTATTACCCCCTTATAAAGTTTAAGCTATTATAATTTAATTTATATATTATAAATATTATACCTAAAGATCTAATAATTCTTAAATTTAATAAAAATAAGGTTTTAATCTCTTTACCTTTATTATTTAGGGTTTATTTTAATTATTCCTTTTTATATTATATTAAAATATTTAACTTTAATAAAAATTGGTTATTTCTTTTTTTTATATAATAAAAGAAATTAATATATAATATAAATTATAATTATTTTACCTTTATAATTTAATTATATTCTCTTTAATATAATATCTTATTATTTTAATATATAAAGATATTAAAGAGTAATATTTTAAGTTATAATAACTAAGAAATTATAATAAAATTATATAATAAATTAAATATAATTATTAATAATAATATAAATCTTAATACCTTAAGGTTTAAGCTTATTATATTTATTAATAAATTATATCTTATTAATGCCTTAGAGATTAAATATTTAGCAATAAAAAGGGGCTTTTTTAAAGTATTTAAAGATATTCTTAAGTATAAATTTATAATAGGTATTATATAGAGAATTATAGGTAATAATATATCCTTTTTAATATATAGTTATATAGAGAAGGCTATAATTATATAAGTAAATAATAAATAAGTATTAATTTTACTTAATAAATAAGGCTATTGCCTTTTTAGTTATAATGCGATTTTACTTAGGGGTTTAATATTAATAAAGTTCTTCTTTATAATAAATTAATATAAGTTATTATAGATTAATAATAAAGCCTTTATCTTATAGCCACTTTAAGATAATATTATTAATTAAGATCTTTTTAAAGAATAATATATATAAATATATATATAGCTTTTTATTATTATATATTATTATTTATTTTTTTAGTTTTTAATTATAATAAAACTTAAAAAGGGTAGATCGCTTAATTAAGACTTAATATTTATTATAAAATATTTAAATAATCTCTTATAATATCTTTCTAACTTTATATTAGGTTATAATTTATTAATAGAGTAATATAAGGTTAAGGGCTTTAATTAATATAATAATTATATTATACTTAAGAGGAGGAGATTAAAAGAGGGGAAAATTTTTTTTCTTTATTTATTTAAGGGATATTATATTAAAATATTAAAGATTATACTTTAAAGGAAAATATTATTAACTTTAAATCTTAATTAAGTTTATTTATTTTTATATATAAAAATTTATATTTATTTTATTTTTAATCTACCTTTAAATGCCCTCTTAATATTATATAATATTAATTTATTTCTTATTAATAAAGTTATTATTCTCCTAATACCTATTAAATAAATTAATAAAAATATTTATTATTATCTTTAAATACTTTAAAGGAATTATCTTTAATTCCTTATATATCTTATAATCCTATAAATCCGCCTTAATCTTTAGGTATTTTATTATAATCTCTTTAATATTCTTATTAGCCTTATATTTAGCTAACTTATTTAAAGAATAATCCTTTATTTTATCTTAATAATAATAAGAGATATAATTACCTAAGATATTATTAAATATAATATATATATTTTATAATATACCTTTATTTATTTAATAATAGTTATATATATATATATTTATATATTTTTCTTTATATAAATACTTAATAAGGAAATCCATTAATTAGGGGTATTTAAACTTTAAATTAAATAACTTTTTCCTTATTTACTTTTAAATTTTCTTAATTTTTATTAGGCACTTTAGGGGATATTTATATTAATTTAAGGAGTTAAAGATTATTATAAAATTAAATATAAAGTAATCCTTTATAATATTAAATTATTATATAATATTAGCCTCCTTTAAAATATTTATAATTATTAGGCTTATAAAGAAAGGTAAGGGATTATTATTAAAGTTTATAGGAAATATAAAGTTAATAATAAATATTTATAATATTATTTTATATATTATCCTAGTTAATTAATAAAGCTCTTTTAAGGGCTTAAACTTATAATAAAGAGAATATTAATATTATTTTCTATAGATCTTATTTTATTAATATTAAATCTAATAATTAAAAATAGGTTTTTAATGGAATAAGGAGATAATAATTAATACTATTTTTATAATCTTTATATCCCCCTAAATCTAATATAATTTATAATTTAAATTATTATTTAATTAAATTATTAATTATTTAAATATAAAGGAATCTTTATAAGGCTATTTTAGCTTATATAAAGTTAATTATCTTTATTTAATATTAACTCTTTTTATTTAAGATTAATTATTATTATTTAAGGTTAATTATTATTATTTAAGGTTAATCTTTAATATTTAAGATTAATCTTTATTATTTAAGATTAATTACTATTATTTAAGATTAATTATTATTATTTAAGGTTAATTAATATTATTTAAGGTTAATTATCTTTATAAAATCTTAATAGTTATTACTTAGGTCTATTTATAAATAAAAATTTAATTAATAGTATTACTATAATAATATTTATATATATAATATTAGCTTATTTTATAATTTAGAATATATTAAATGCCTATAGGGTAATTAGATAAAATCCAAAATTAAAAAATCGATTTTGGATGGATGTCGCTATAGTCAACCGTACTGGGGGGTGTGGGCTCAGCAACCGGCGGATAACGCTCACCACTGTCTGGCGAGGCGTCGTGACTCCGATTCAGGGATAGCGCGGCCTCGTCGTCGTCTTCGTATTCCTCTCTGGACCGACCTTCAAAAGCTAGGTAGTCGAGCTGCTGGACGATCTTCTTCTCGACTTGTTGCGCCCGGATGATGAGCAGGCTCGTGGCCACGACGTGCATCCGGTCCAGTAGGCGTTCCAGGCGGAGGCCCAGCGGCGCGTTCCCCCGCACTAAAAACTTTGAATCCCAGAGCTCGACCGCTCTCTTGCCGAGAATGACGAGGATGAGCCATCCCTCGGCCCCGCAGGCGATGGGGTTGAGGCGCCAGAGCCGCAGCGGGAGCAGGCCGAGTCGCGTCGGCAGAGAGCGGTGAGTGCCGAAGGTCATGTCCATCAGCAGGCTCCCGATCGGCTGTGTGAGTGCGCAGAAGACGAGGGTGAGGTAGATGCCGAAGAGGTTCGCGCGAGTGAACTGATTGTCGGCTAAAGCCTCGTCGCCTCCTTCACCCGCCAGCGGATTCGAGGTGGAGTCCATTGACCCTGGGGGAGACAGCACAGCGTGCCCGCCGGCGACGGAGTGTCTGGAGACAAGAAGCAGACACAGGACAGGACAATCGGCGCAGAAGAGGAGAGACGAGATCAACTGCTAGCAGGGCATCGCGAACGAAGTCGGGTTGTTGTTGTTATCGTTGAAGAGTCCGAGATCCTCAGGGGCTCATCTCAGCCTCAACAGTAGCATTCTCCGAAACCGCTCATTAAATTCGTCCACACGCCTGGCGCCGCCACAGGCGGCCACGCTCCGCCTCAAAGCCATGCCTGCCAACATGCTGATGCGCAGATATTATTGTCATTAATTTCATAAGGCACTTATTGTTAAACCGACCACTGGGCCAAAAACAAGGCGTGCCATTTATATTAGTGACCTCTAGGTTATTTCGGTTTATTGCCGGTTTAACACTTATATTGTCCCCTGTAATTATATTATATTGTGATGGTTGGTATAATTCCTAAGGGATAAACTGGTTATGCTAGGTTTATATTAGCAAAGAGAATAATATATAGGTTTTTAAGTAAGAGTTATATCTAATAATATATTAAGTAATATATAATAAAAAAAGTAATTTAAATAATATTTTATTATTATATAATATTTTCTTTATATTTTTTATTTATTTTAGTAATATCTATAAGTAAAGTATTATTTTTATAACTACTTAAAATAACATATAAGAGACTAATAAAAATATTTATAATAAAATTTTATACTTTTAAAATTAAAGTAATTATTACGACCAGTGCGGTCTGACAAGGAAGGAAGGCGGGCAGTCGTGGCAGAACCAAGCTGGCCCACAACTATGGCCCAATCACGGTAAAGTCGAACGCAGTCGGTTCGACTCCATTCGACTTCACGAACACACCAGTATATAGATCACGCTCATCAGCACTCTCCTTTGTACTCTACCTCAGCTATCAATACAACTTGGTTACATCAATTACCTTTTACTTGACACATTACCAGACGTGACACCCTACCTCAGAACCCATTGCTCAAATACTTCGCACCGACCTCTCTGCCAACATAAACCCCAGTACGCACCGGTTTATCCCTTGGGAATCGAACCTACCGTCACAGTAATTAGCTAAAAAGAGAGATCTATAATAACTTGCATATTAGGAAAGAGCCAGCCCTAGATAGCTATCTAGCAGTAGCAAATCTCCAGACATTAAGTTAAGGCAAACCTATAAGGGCTGAGTGTTAGGAGACTGTATAATATAAGGGGCGAAAAGCAAGGGGCGAGAGATAATACTACTAAAGCAAGCAATCCTTCCACAGTAAGGCACTGTGACGTAAGTACCATTGAGATTAATGCCGTATGAAATTCCTAGGAGCTATATATATAGGCTATTAAGGACTTACGAGCTTAAGGCCAAGAGAGCAGTCTTGGCCATCACCGCCACCAGCCAAACATACAGACTTAGTAGGTACTAAGGGCTGCCACAATCCACTCGTTAGGAGACCACACGTCACGAAGCTAATAGAAGAGTCTAGATATAAAAAGGCTTTTTGATTGTGATGTTGATAAATAAGCCATATAGACAGCTTGCTTAAGAGCGCTTCGCCAGAGGAGTCTGCGCCTTCCCCTAACCAGAGAGGCATCCCAGATTATGGAGGCTGATCTAAGGTATGATCGACTTGCAGGACTTCATACGGGGCAACTATTAAGCAAGCATATCCAGCTTCCCGGGGGGTGCGGTATGAAACTACTGCCCGTATAGGATTGCCGCTCTTAATTCAGGGAGAATGCGACCCTAAAACCAACATCCAGAATTTCCCCTTCCTTCCTTAGGACTAAGCGCTGGCTGCTTTAGCGACGATCGTTAGGTCTGTTGGCTCCTCGTATCCCAAAATAATAATAAAGACTCTTAGGGGAGATTTCCTTATTATATTCGGTGCCCTGCCGATCGTAGATGCAACCAAGACTCATTCTCCTCTCTCTCTTTCCTTCCCCCACCCCCCATTCGCCTCTAGGTAAGAGGGATGTCGGACCGGCCCTGCACACGGCAGCATCCTGAGTGTGAGGATGTTGTTGCTGATAGGCTCGGGGATGGCAACATGGCCGCCCGAGGAGGATTGATCATCCTGCCGGCACTCGTGGTTGAACTGCTGGGCTGTGATTCAGCAGCTCGCGTGTCCACTGCCGCTTCTGGTGGAACATGAAGCAGCGCTGATGGAGGTTCATAGACAGTCGAATGGTTGATCCCCAGTATTCGCATTGGTGGCATGGGAAACCAATTCTTCTGCGGCGAACCGATATCTGGCAACCCATGCCTTGGAGATGGTGACCGCGTTTGTGGCCCGGGACCATGAGACAATTCGAATGAGCCTCCGCTGTTCAAAGTAGGGTGGCGCTCCCAGAAAAGGAGTATTTGGGTCAGTGACGAACCTAAGCCGCAGCCAATCATACGCTCTGTTTCTGACCTTTTGCCTTGCCCAGGAACAGCAAGACTAACAAGAGACGATCTGTGTTGAAGCGGTAGTGGGTGACCACGGACCTATTACAGGTACACTCGCCCTCCTTACTCTTAGGCTCGAGCCAACTACTGTAGTCTACGTAGCAAAACAGTCAAGGTCTGAAAATTAAGAGAATAAGGAGATTAATGTCTTCTTCTTCTTGCTCACTCTATTGCTCTATGTAGGGAATTTCCTCTTCCTCGACATCCTCATCTAAGTCAATGTGGTCTTCTTCTTGGTCAGTTTCCCAATTCGAGTAGGCAATAATTAGCATCGTTCCCACTAAACCCGGGCTCATCTTCAGTCGTTTCAGCTTCATCACTCAAGCTTTCGTGACTGTCGCTTTCTTGCTCCACAGGAACATTTGGGTGTTCATCATCTTCTTGGGTCTCGCTGAGGCCACTGAGTTCATCACTGCTGTCTTCTTCAGAAACGTCTAGCGATCAACAAAGGCTGAATGCCACTTGTTGAATTCTCGACGCGGCGTCTGTTTTCCCTTTTCACATCCAAAGGTTTCTCGCTGCAGCATCCGTCAACAATGCCTCACCGGTAAAGAGAGCCAAGACGGCACCATTAGGAGCACAAACACGTCTGCCTCACGCAAATTCACTAAACGGCTCATTGCTAATATATCGGGAACGGAACCCTTCAGACTTAGAGCATGAACAACCTCCACACATGAAGACTACGTCGCGATTATCCAGCGGGCAGCAGGTGAGCAAGACGTAGTCGTCCGGACAAGCTATCAACTACTTCAGGAATTCGACGATAGAGACTAATTACCAAGCGCATTTCAATCAGATATCTACTACCCTACCGAAGGATATGGGCTTCAACGACGGCCTTTCTGCCCCCACGCCCTGATTTCGTCGAGGGATTTGGCCCTGATGAATTTTCGCCGTTCCCTGTCGGGCAACAGCTTTGCGGAAAGGCGGTTCTGTTAGGTAGTCTTCTCTTGTGCTATCGTAATTTATTGAACCCGCATAATGCTATGAAGCCTCATTTGATTTCATAGAGTAAGTAAGGAACATGGCTTTGCTGAATAGGAAGATCTTCCTTTGATACCTTAGTCATACCGCCAACAATAACAAAGCTAACCTCACCAGCACCAAAAGCAGCAACTGCTGCACATCTCGCGTTCTCCACACAATCTGTAGCCACCTTTATATCTGCTCTTCTCCCATATAGCGCAGAGACAGCGTAGCGCAGACAAGGGCAATCTAGTGCTTGGAAAAGCACTGGAAGTTCAACCTGGTAGGAGTATGCTAGAACTGGATCGCCCTCCATGAGAGTCGATATGGTCGCGTCTATACCTTGAGCGAGCCCGTTCCGAGGGAAGGATTGGCTATTAGGCTCCGCTCTTGGTGGCACAAAAGCATCGCAAAAGAGGTAGTCGGCAGGGATAGGAGAGACTGATCCTAATCGGCGCCCTTTGTATCTGACACAGAGCAAGACGGTATCTGGGTTTGCTTCCCAGTCGGCCTCAATGTGAAACGTAACATCTTCCTGTGGAGACACTTCCGGAATGTCAAACCGCTCGCGACTGATCTCAAAGCAATCCCTAAGAGGGACTTCTTGAGGTAGTACCCCCGGTTTGATGAGTCCATTGAAGTCTCTTGGCATGCCTCCAACGTCGACATCAAGAAGGGTAAAGCGACCAATTTGCTGCGGAGATGAACACTTTCCTAGCAAGCTGTTGGCAACCAGGGTTCGTTTCCCAACAATTCCGAGACAATCGGCCCCTTTGAACTTCTCCTCAGCTCTTCCTGGATCGTAGTTGGTTGCATGTCCGCCTAAGAAGAGCATGGAAAGCAATGGAATAAGCCGTGATCGGCCAAACGTTCGTATGTGCCGTGTACTCTCTGGGGGAAGCACACGTAGAGAGTAAGAGCGCATATACCTCAAGAACTCGGCTGATCGAAATCCCCAAGAGCCTTCGACTGTTTGGGATGCCAGCGTTGATGTGTCAACAAGTCTTCCAAAGACGGCGTAGTAGTATCCCATCATGAATGACTGAAGGACGCAAAACGCGTCCAAGTTTTCCTCATTTGTCATCTCAGGATCGGAGATGTCAGAACCAAGATGAAATTCTCCTGACTTCGTAGTGGTCATGAGCCAGGAGAGCACGCTTGGGAGCATGGAGCCGAGGCAATGCCCTAGCTGATCCACGAGCTCTCCATTCATGACCAGCCCAAAAGTCAAAGCAATGTCGTAAAGCTCCTCAGAGGCTCTTTCAGCGGGAGTTCCAGCATCCACTACAGCGTAGATGAGGTTGTTTCGCTTAATCCGGGCTGCCAAGGCGCCCGAGGTCTGCAGGTTGTGTTTCTTTCTGGCGGACTGGTAATATTCCCGATAGAGCTGACCATCGTCGGTATCTGCCCCTCGAACACATACTTGGACGGCTTTTGCAGCTGTCTGGCCCGCCTTCCATGCAATTCTGCATCTGTTTTGAACATCTTGATCAATAGGAAACACACTCACAGCCTCCCATGGATGCTTGAGTGGAACTGTGATTGAGGGATCCCTCGAAATGATGGCCTTGGTCCCCCCAAATGTCGATGTCATGCTGTGGAGAAAAGGTCGCGCCGAGTATATGACTGTGCAAAGACCCCGGCCAGTGCCCAGGTGTTCACTCGTTTCGACATCTATGATGTCAAAGCCCAGGCGAGCCAGGCAAATGGCCATTCCCGCAACGTCGGACGAAGCAGTCTTGAAAACCGGTTCGTGAGAGCCGAGGAGCCAGACAAGAAATTCCTCGACGTGCCTTGACTCCATCTCAGGTAACCATCCGCTCAGAATGTCACCGTGACGAATCAACTCCTGCCGATACTCGTCGGCGGCGTGGTTGAGGCCGCGCAGAGCAGAGGTCGACCTCCATGCATTGAGACGGGACGAGTACTGAGATCGGAGAACATCCTCCCCGTTCTCATGAAGCCTTAGAAGAGACTTGAGTATATTGTGCAAGATGTCTCTCACAAGGCATGGTCTCACAAACTGCTCCAGCACAGCCGCAAGACAAGTCATAACACTAGTGAAAAGCGATAGATCCTGTGTCTTCTTGTCAGCTGTGAAGAGGGGCCATCATTCAATGAGATCAAGCTAACCTGCAGGAGAACTCTACTATCCCTCAGGACCTGTTCTATATCGCGATCTTCAAGTCGTAGTGGGCTGCCGTTCGCCAGTAGTTGAATCTGTTTTCTCCATCGCTTGTTGAACGCGGAGACGTCGAGAAGTCCTCGGCGCTGGATAATGCTTGACTCATCTTCTCCGAGAAGCGAGAGAAACTCTTTGTCGCCGTCTGACGCCGTCCACCAATTTCCTAATCTCCTACCAAGAGCAATGAGACTAGCAACATCGCCGACCCCAAGCCCTAGCGCAACGAGGGCACCCGGGGCGGTAGTAATCTGGACTGACATTGTATCCGAGGAGTTCAAGTGAATACCGTATCCCAAGGCCCATGTCTCAGAGGTGGGGGAGACGGGTACTACCATTAAATACATCAAATGAAGTGAAGAGATGCACAGCCCCCTTTATAGCGACTGACTCGTGGAATTGTGAGGCAGGAAAGTGTGACCAGACAGGTATCTTGCATTGAACTGCACTTTCATGGGGGGCTGAGGGCGAAAACTACAAGTAGTGGCCCAATTTCTAGGGAATCCCGTGAGAGAGTCAACGCCACCTCGTCAGGGGATGGGGCTTGGATGTAACGTTAGAAACAGGCGTCCAGCCTGCTCTTGAATAGACCGCGTCGATTGGAAGACTGAATGAGGCCTGCCGCAAGGCGCCTTTCCACACCTTATGTTTCCTGGTAGGCAACAAGATCGGCTCTCTAAATGTGTGGGACCTCGTCTGCGGCCTCCTTGGTCCACGACAGGCGACTTGAACAGCGGACATACCTTAAATCCACTCCTTATCGCATTGCTACCCAACTCAGCATCAGGCTTATAGGTGTCGAATCCGGCCCCCCTATAGACCAGCTAGAAATTAAGAGCTTCCATACCCACAGATCAGATACTATAACTAGTGAGAGTAGGTGATATACTGGAATATATAGAGGCGTATTATTAGTTTATAAAGCTCGGCGGCCTCCACCTACTTATATATTAGATCTTTACTAAGCGATTTGGGCTATCTAGGTGGACGCTGGATTCTGACCCTTCTGAGACCTCCTTCAACACACTAGTTCTATCCTTTCCGTCGGGTCTAATAGTAGTATATAGTTATATAATACTTTAGTACTACTCCTATACTACTCTAGTTAAAATAGTAACAACTCTAGCTTACATACAAGAAAGGAAATTATTTGGGTTAACATTCGGATTATATATTAGGCTGTTTCTATCGTTCTACACCGTCAACTACAGACAGCTAAGCTTGTATATAAAACTACACGAGGGAATACATCTCATATACGTCTCGCGTTGCTATTATAGATATAAGCGAGTAGTTATAAATAATCTTCTCCTTATATGTTAATATAGGTCTGAGGGTTAGGAAACTGACGGCTGTGTTCGGGGTATACCTTTCTTAAAATATAATACTAATCCAGGCTTAGTATTTAAAGTGAATTATTTAATAATAATAAGATGTTTCCTATATTAGCTAGCTATTTTATAGAATTAGTTATAGAATTTTAAAGAAAATAGAGAGGAAAATAGTATAATATATAGTAGATTCCCAAGGGATAAATTAGTCATATTAGGGTTTATATTAATAAAGAGGATAATATATATAATTTAAGTAATAAGATTATATTTAATAATAAATAAATAAAGGTATTTATTATAATTAAATTATATTAATAATTAAAATAAAATATAAAGAAAATATATTTAATAAATATAATTTATATATTTAAGGGATTTTATAATTACCTTATAAGTCTTATTTATAAGAATTATAATCTTATTAATAA